>PVLC010003111.1:0-102434 GCA_004027655.1 Graphiurus murinus
GGTCTCAGCCTCCCGAATGCTGGGATTACAAGTGTGCGCCACCACGCCCGGCTTCCCCAGCCCTATTTTTTTTTTTTTAATTTTTTATTTTGAAACAGGGTCTCACTAAGTTGCAGAGAGCCTCACTAAGTATCTGAGGCTGGCTGTGAACCCAGATCCTCCAGTCTCAGTCTCCCAAGTACTGGGATTACAAGTGCGTGCCACTACGCCCAGCTCTGGAGGTGCTTTTTACAAAATGGGCTGGAGTTTGCCACATGAAGAAGCTAGGGTGGGGAAGGGGCTCTCCAGGCAGCAAGAACAGCCAGTGCCAAGGCCTGGAGCTGGGACAGGGCCTGCCTGTCTGGGAAACGTTGGCAAATCTGTAGGGCAGAGTGCTGGCTTGGAGGTGAGGGGCCAGTGAGGATCAGGCTGTGAGACCCTCACAAAGGAACTCACAGAGAATTTAAACCGGGAGGGGACTGACTAGCCACATGGAGGGCTAGAGTGAAGGATGGCTGAGAGTCAGGATAACTGAGACTGGTTAGGTCTACAAGATAGGCATATTGGAGACAGGGCCCAGGCTAGTAGCTCGGTCAGGACAGCTGCTGGGAACCGAACAAGATTGGAAGCTAAGGACTTAGGGGGAAGCTTGCAAAAAGAAGGCTGAGGCCCCAGCATGGTGGTGCACACCTATAATCCCAATACTTGGGAGGCTGAGACAGGAGAATCACAGGTTTTGAGTCCAGCCTTAGCAATTTGGTGAGACCCTCTTTCAAAACAGAAAATAAAAAGGGCTGGGCAGGGTGTAGCTCAGAGGTAGAATGCCCCTAGTTCAATCCCCCAAAAAGTTCTAAATTTAAATTTTAAAAGGAGAGAGAAAGGCTGAGGCCTCTGGTGGAGATCAGGAGCCAGGGGAGAGGGGTTGAGAATGGACAGGGATCAGTGGTAGGTTTCAAGGGTTGCCCGGATGCTTGGACCTGAGTCTCCCTCCTCAGTGAGGGGCCTCAGCCCAGACGACAACTAAAATATCACCGGAAGCAGGACAGCCACTTATTATCAGCAGTGCAATGGAGGTTGGGAGCACTGCTGTCAACCTGGAGAACTAAGTCATGATAATAACAGTAATTAGCCATTCCCCATGTACACTACACGTTAAAATTTATCTGGGCCACTTGACCCAGCCAAGTTGTTGATACCAACACCATAAGAAATCTAAGGCAGGTTAAGTGACTAAAATCACAATAAATGAGGATGTAATATTTAAATCCAGTTTTCCCCTAGTCTTGTGTCTGACTTCATGCTACACATGTGGAGAAACATAAGGGATGTGAAAAGTCCCTAAGGAAACTCATGGCCTGGACAAGAAGACAAGGTCAATCCAATGAAAGTAGCCAGTAGTTACATAGAGGTACTCAATCCACACCCATTCACCCGTGCATCTATCTGTCTATCCATCCATGTGCCTACCCGTCCATTCATGTGCCTACCCATCCACTCATGTGTCTATCTGCCCATTCAAAACTTATTGTAGTAATTATAAATTGGGTTGTCTAGCTCCTAGGTTGGTTCTCCCAATGCCAGCTGCATATTAGAATCACTTGTGCACTAAAAAAAAAAAAAAAAAAAATACTGGTGCCACCCTGGCAACATATACCTGTAATCTCAGTAATTGGGAGACTGAGACAGGACTGAAGATTCAAGGCCAGCCTCAACAACTAACAAGACCCTCAGCAACTTAATGAGACCCTGTTTCAAAATAAGAACTAAAAGAGGGCTGGGGAGTTTAGCTCAGAGGTAGAATTCACCTGGGCTCAATTCCCAGTACCAAAAAGAAAGGAAAGAAAAGAAAAAAGTTCAAAGAAGGGAGGGCTGGGATGCTCAGTGACCTGCAGCAGAACAGAAAGCTCCAGAAACCCCCTAGCACAGCCTCATTCCCGGGCAGGGGAGGCCTGGCTGGTGGCAGAGTCAGGGCTTGACACCTCGCCGCTTCCCCCCAGCTCAGGGTGGCTTCTCCTCCATTCTTCTCCATTGTCTAGCATCCAGACAAGTCATCCTTTGAGCTGGGCTCTGAAGAACTAGAAGGCCTGGGATAGACAGAAGGAACCAAGACCATTTAAGTAGGAATAAACGGCACAGCCAAGGAAGGGGATCGAGAACCAGATGTACTTGCAGATGGGAACCTTTTGCAGTCAAGAGGTCTCTTGACTGCATACAACAAACAGACCTGTCCCCCAATGCCCAGGCATCCCTCTCCGAGCTCCCCGACTCTGCTGCCACACCAGCCTCTTGGTGGTGACAAGGACCGCCCGGCTGCGCACCATCTCCCAATCATAACTTACCATCGATCCCGCTGTTCTCCCAAAGCCCCCAGCGCCGCCCCACCTGGAGAGCAATGAGGAGTGATGAGCCTGTGGCAGGGAGGAAGTTTAAACAATTACTTTGCTCTGATTAAGCAGGGTAATGTCTCTCTTTGAGGAACAGCATTAATGCGAAAGTGGGCATGATGGATGCGGCCCCCACCCACATAAATCTCACCTGTGCGCCTTTGTTGCCTCCTCGTGATGCATGTATGAGATAAATTCTCCAAATCTATTTTTGTGCCGTTGCCAGCAGCCTGCTGATGGAGTAAATAAGAGTTATAGCCGCCATAATAGCATCACTTATGAGGGGCTAAAAAAAAAAAAAAACAGCAAACATGTCCACACAGTACTTATAAATCTATTATAAACGTAGGCTCAAGTTTCCAAGGAAGTTCCACTGGACTGAGCCAGCACTGCCTCTTCCTGGAGTCCCAGTGAGTGACTGAGTGGGCAGGTGACAGAGAAGCCACAGGTGGCCTCCCATGATTAGTGATCCCTTCCCCACCACCTCCTCTCTCGCCTCTGAGTCCTATGCCCTCTTCAGCCACACAAAGAGTAGAAGCCGCAGGAGCCATATGGGGCCAGAGAGCCCTGCCCTGCAAGACCTGAATGGCCGCCTTCAGGACCTCCGTGCACCAGCTCTGGGGCGTGGCACGCTGGAGGGGGGCTGCCAGCTCCCCGGTCAGGTGTCCTGGGCTCCAAGAACCTTTCAGAGAGAGCTGACTTGGGGGAAGCCAACCCTCCCCTTCTTCCTTTGTGGTCCTCCTGAGCTTCTCAGTGGGGTCGAGACTGATTCCTCTGTGGGAAAGGGGTCTTGGGCTTGCTAGGTGTGGGATGGACCCCAGAGTCACCCCCTGAAGGTCTCGAGGCCCATGGTCAGAAGGAAAACGGCCCGCTTTCCTGCCTCCCATCCCCGCCTCTTCAGATTGACAGGCCCCCGCCCACACTCATCTCCCGGCCTTTGCTCCCGGTGCTCACTCTGGCTCCCCCCAGCTGAGGCCCCAGTTTCTTCATCTGCAAAATGGGAACAATAATAAAATAATACCTAACTTGAGGGGCATTTGTGCTACTCTCGTAAGAGTACTTTGAAGCGTGAAAGATCGGCAGTGCAGAGCTTGTTGTAATTATGGTCCTTGGGGGCTCACGTCTGTCGGGTTAACATGCCTGAGCATGCTCTCTGAACCCCAGGCCCTCAGGGATTCCCAGGGATGGCTCTAGCACATGCTTCTGGGGAAGGTTAAGTATCTTGAACGCAGGTGTCTTCTGGCCTCAGGTAGGCTGTCAGCTCCTGGAGGGCAGCGCCAGCCTCCTAAATGACCCGGCGTCCCAGGGCCAGCACTTGTCATGTCAGTGTTTCCTGGCAGGCAGCATGGCCCTGATGGGGAGCTTGGACTCGGTTTCTCTGGAGGGCTGCAGTGACTGTTCACCTGGATTTCTTACTGCACTCAGAGTAAGTGCTGGGAACCTGTTGGAAGCATCTAAGTCCTGTCTCAACCGTGACTTGCTCTCATCTCTAGCCACACTGACTTCCTTATTCCTCCTGCACATGGTAGGTCTCTGCTGGGAACCTCAGGGCCTTTGCACTGGCTGTTCTTTCTGCGGCCCCCCCCCCCGCCGCTCACTCCTCACCACTTCAGGTCTTGGCTCAAATGTGTCCTTGCTGGGGTTTTTCCTGATGCTGTATTCAAAGTTCAGGTCTGCACCCCCAACATTCCCCTTGCCTTGCCATATTGTTCTCCCAGGCACACTGCACAGTTGATATTTCACATGCTGCACTTAGCTGCTTTGTTTATCCTCTGTCTTCACTACAATGTAGGCTCTGCGTGCAGAGATCAGAGCTGTCATAGTCTCTGCTGCATCTCCAGGAACCAGAACAGTGGCCAGCATATAACAAGCCCTTAAGAAGTATTAGTTGCTTGAATGAATGACTGAGTGAACAAAGGGGATTAGAGCCACAGAGGCCCTTGCCTGGCCTGGACACAGTAACTATTGCTGCCCTGGGGAGAGGGTGGACTCTTAGCCAGAGGTGGGCAGGGAAAAGAACCCTTCCTTCTCTTTTACCCCTTAGATCCTGAGGGAGGGGCGCCTTGGGCGTGGCATCCCAGGCCTGAGCCACTCTTCCTACACCCTCTCCCTGACCGGAACCAGAACAGAGAGCAGGTGTAAGGATGCAGAACAGCTGACTGTGGCCAGGTGTGGGGGCACACACCTCTAATCCCAGTACTTGGGAGGCTGCGACAGGAGGATTGCAGGTGTGAGGCTAGCCTCAGCAGCTTAGTGAGATCCTGTTTCAAAATAAAAAACAAAAGGGCCGGGGGTGTAGCTTGGAGGTAGGCTGCCTCTGGGTTCAATCCCTAGTAGG
This sequence comes from Graphiurus murinus, assembly GCA_004027655.1. NCBI lineage: Eukaryota > Metazoa > Chordata > Mammalia > Rodentia > Gliridae > Graphiurus > Graphiurus murinus. The sequence continues at coordinate 4,702 of PVLC010003111.1, forward strand.
GAACCTCCAACGCACAAAACCAGCCGCATCTGGGAGCCATATATGTAATAATTCCCACGGTCGTTGGCATCACTTTTCCAAAAAGCCAACAAACCTGTTAAAATGCAGCTGACCTACACCTTGTAAAGTATGCAAATGGCACAGTGCAGGAAGAACCCTTCCACAGCCCTAGTCCCCATTAAAAAAACATTGCCTCCCTCCCTGCGGCATTTGGCTTGCAGATTCTAAATGTCAATAGTTCCCCCAGTGAAGGCAGGCAGAGGGTTGAAAGGTTAGCCCTTTTAAGAAGCTAATTGCCATCCGTAAATTAGAACTATGAACACACCGGCCCTTCTCCTACCTCACCTTTCTCTAAGTCCGACCCTTTCCCTGGCCCAGGGGCCCCAGGAAGAGCACAATTTAAAACCCAGAGCTGAATCTTCAGGCTTTCAGCAACCTAGTGAGACCTTGTTTCCAAATAAGAAATAAAATTGGGCTGAGGATGTAGCTTGAAGGCAGAATGCCTCTGGGTTCAATCCCCAGTATCAGAATAAATAAATAAATATTAAAAAAATAATAATAAAACTCAGAGCTGAAACCTAGAATTCAGGCTTTCTAATATGAGAAGCTAATGGAACACACATTCTCACCCTCCTTGCAGTAAGCGAGTCCTGATGTGGTTTGCAGCCAGTCCAGGAAATAATAGCCCATCGGGAAAGTCCAAAAGAAGGCTGTGGGGTAGGCTCTGCCACTGTGGGGTGGAGGCCCATGGGGACGGATGGATGCCTCCCCCATGCATGCGCACCGGCCCCCAACTCTCTTCTGCGGGAGACCCCCGGTGGCTCTTCTGAGAGGAGGGGAACTGAGGGACATTTACCTTCAGTATCCCCAACTGTCAACCAACCAGGATAAGCGCATTGAAGTCTAAAAGGGGTAATGCCTGTAGCTGCTCAGCACAAGGTTTCTAAAAGGGATGGCAATTAGGACTTTATCTGTTAATTCTGATGCTGCCAAGAATTTACAATGGCATTCGTGAGGCAAGTTAGTTTCCTGTGGACTCTCCCGCCTGGGACCCTCCCGTGGCCAGGCCACTCCCTCCCTCCGTGCCGCCTACTGATCTGCCAATGCTGGCTGGAAAAAAAACCGTTGGTTTCTCTGCGCTGTTATAACCAACCTCCTACTGGCTTGTCAAATGCCTATTCTAAACAGCAGGCATCTGGGGGACCCAAATAAATCCCTCATCTGCAAGTGGAGTTTTTGTCTCCCAGGTCCTCCTCTGAAGGGGAGAAGGTCGGCATAACACCCTATGTGGCCCCCTCTTACCCAGCTTTTTTTTTTTGGTACTGGGGATTGAACCCAGCCCTATTTTTTATTCTTTATTTTGAAACAGGGTCTCACTAAGTTGCGGAGGTCCTCACTAGGTAGCTGAGGCTGGCTGCGAACCCGGATCCTCCAGTCTCAGCCTCCCAAATGCTGGGATTACAAGCGTGCGCCACTACACCCGGCTTTACCCAGCTTTTTAAAATCTGCTGAACTGAGTCAAATGAACTTCCAGAAATGCGCTGAAATCCACATTTGTTGATTTAATGCGCTCATTGCAGTCACCTCCCCAAATAACAGCATGTCACCTGCAGAGGGAACCTGGGTGAGAAGACCTCCCCACCCAAATTGTCCCCAGGCTCCCGACTGCTGCTGAAGGGTGGCAGAGGCTAACTGCCTGCTCATACCTACTCAGGAGGCTGAGGCAGGAGGATTACAGGTTCAAGGCCAGCCCTAGCAACTTAGTGAGACCCTGTTTCAAAATAATATGTGTATGTATATATATATATATTTTTTTTAATTTTTTAATTTTTAATTTTTTGCAGTACTGAGGATTGAACTCAGGGGCATTCTACCTCTGAGCTATACCCCCAGCCCTATTTTTTATTCTTTATTTTTGAAACAGGGTCTCACTAAGTTGTGGGGGGTCTCACTAGGTAGCTGAGGCTGGCCGAGAACCTGGATCCTCTGGTCTCAGCTTCCCAAATGTAAAATATTTTTAAAAAAGGGCTGGAGTATAGCTTGGAGGTAGAAAGTCCCTGGGCTCAATCCCCAGTACAAATACGTACGTATGTATGTACGTACATACATACATTAAAAAAAAAAAAAAGAAGGGCTGGGGATGTGGCTCTGTGGTAGAGTGCCCCTGAGTTCAATCCCCAGTACACCCCCCCCAAAAAAAAAGAGCAAACAAGGAGACCCCAGAGCCCCAAGGACGCTTAAGCTGAAGCCTGAGGGAGAAGCCTTGGCCATGATCCGTGATCAGAGGCCTCTGCTCATTGCAGCTGTAGAAATGCAGGATGTTCAGTGACACCTTGTCCAAAGGGTCCAGCGTCCTCCTAGATCTGCCATCCCTACCTGCTGGGAGAGGCTCGAACTTCCCGGGGCTGGGGCTGGACTTCCTCTGTCAGGTTAGAGACTTTCAAAGGTTACTTGGGGTGCTGCGTGTGTGAAGGGTGGGGGAAAGGCAGCAAGCTGGAGGGAGGAGAAAACAAAAGAAGGCAAGAAAGAGTGCACAGGCTGCTTCCTCCCCACCCCCACCCCACGTGGTTGCCATGTGACCTGCAGCAGTTGCTCCACTGTTCAGAGCCTGGGTGGCCCAACTGCAAAATGAAGATACAGTGATCCCTGTGGACAGGGGTGCGGCAAGGCTCCAAGGAGACAGCAGGGAAGTGCCTTACACACTGTAAAGCCCTGAGCACTGCTGTTGTTAGAGAACAAGGGAGTCAGAGTATGTGCCAGTCGATTGCCCATGGGCAATCGAATTAATATCTCTGCTTAGATGATCAAGCTAAGACCGTGAGCCAAGGGGCCCTGAATCAGAGGCAGCACTGCTGAGGGATGCCCAGGTCATGGACTAGGAAGGGGCAGATTCTCCTGGGAAGGTGCCCTAAGTGGAGAGGCAGGTAGCAGCAGGCTCCCCATCCCTCCGCCCCCACTGTGCCTGTGGCAAAATGACTTGGCCTTCTACAGATGCAGGACTCTAGACATGCGCAGGAGAGGGGAAGGTGCAGGAGAGCCTCTTTCCCACCTGGACAGGGCAGAGCCACCCATGGGAGCACCTGGATTTTCACCTCAGTACATGAAGGCCATGACTCTAGGAACCTGCCTGGACCAGCAGGTACTTTGTATAAGCAAAATCTGAATTTTCGTTTGCTAAGCCTCTTTGATTTGGGGGTTGTTTGCTATAGCTGTGTGATGTGTACTATATCAGATTAGTGTACTTTCTCATCTTGCCCTGTTTGGGCTTCATAATCCAGACTGTCCCCCTGTAGGGCAGTCTGCTGTTAAGACTTTCCCCCACTCCCCATGCTGTGGACACAGCTTCCCAGTAAAAACACCACCTCTCCATTTTCTTCCTCCCCCCAATCCAGTTTCTAAGGAAAAGTGGCCCCTTAATGTAGACAGAGAGGACTTTCTATCATCCAGTTCCTCTTGAGAAGAGAACCATAGGGCACTTCCCGGTGTGGCCCTATGTGTATCCTCAGGGATATGAAGATGTGCACTGTCCTGGCTGCCTTGAAGGAGTTCACAATGTGGACTGGAACACAGAGCAAGTAGTGTGAGGATGGATGAACTCATCACTCTGTGGACGGGGGCATGAATGGATGGCTGGATCCACTGCTCTGGATGGATGGGTGAGTGGATAGGTGGATGGATGGATGGATGGATGATCATTCTGTGAGTGGGTGGGTAGATAGATGATTGGATGAATGGATCCATTGCTCTAGATAGAAGGATGGGTGGGTGGATGGATGATGGAGAGATGGACGGACGGACAAACAGACGGATAGATGGACTTATCCTATGGATGAATTGAAGGGGCATGGATACATAGAGGTATGGATAAAGTGAGAAGATTCAATGCCTATTGTAATTGCCCCATCTCATCTGTTTTCTTCTTTAATACCCACAGCTACTCTATATGGTACATATTATTCACTCAAATTTTGGGGTGAGATTTGAACTTGGATATGAGTGATGCTAGGAACCATCTTCTTTCCACATCACCTTGCTATGAGATGTCTATTGCTTCCTCTAAGCTCCTCACAGGTAGAAGATTTCTTTCCTGTCTTAGCTTAGACACAGATCACTACTGCCTCTGGGAAGCACTCTTCCTGCCTTGACCCTACTCCCCACTACACCATGTGCTCCTTGCATTTTGTATGTGTGTGTGTGAGAGAGTGTGTGAGTGTGAGTGTGTGTGTGTGAGTGTGAGTGTGAGTGTGTGTGAGTGTGAGTGTGAGTGTGTGTGTTTCTAGGGATTGAACCCATGCGTGTTCTACCTTCGAGCTATACCCCCAGCCCTTTTATTTTTTGTTTGAAACAGGGTCTTACTAGGTCACTGAGAGACTAAGTTGTTCAACTTATGATTCTCTCACCTCAGCCTCCCAAGTACTGGGATTGCAGGCATGTTCCACCATGCCCAGTTTTGAATCTTTTACATTTTTATTTCTTCAAACCCTTACTGAGGGATATTTTATATACAGTCATGTATCACCTAACCTCAGGGATAGGTTCTGAGAAATGTCTTCAGGAGATTTTGTCATTGTGTGGACACCACAAAATAAGACATGCACAAAATAAGATGTCTGTGATGTCACTAGGCAATACAATCCTATGGGACCACGATGTCTATGTGGTCTGTCCCTAACTGACACTTTCTCTGGTACGTGGCTGCATATACAAAACTAGGAGAATAATATAATTCATCCCATGTAATCACCACATGACTTCAACAAATATCGACCCCGACCACTCTTGTTTCACTCCATCCCCACCCCCTTTCCTCCTTGCCCAGGCATCTGTAAATATTTCACCATTAGTTACTCATTTCGGTGTATCTTTGCCACTCTGGGCATGATATTAGGGTCCTTGAATCCCCTGTGCTCAGTTGCCTGGAAGATGCTCAGGATGTATTTGTTGAGTGAATAAATGACTAAGCCTTGTGGGTCATTAGTAGGTTCCTAGTGATGCTTCTGCCCCTAAGCCAGCTGCTGGAGGGTCTGGTTTATCAGCAGGGCCAGCCCCGAAGCCGGCTCTTCTGAATGGATACTCTTTAGAGCATGTGCAGGAGAACCTTTCTGTTGCAGCAATCTGGGACTCTTTGGGTAGCTGATAAGGCCTTCTCAAATATGGCTTCTTTTGTGTCAACATCCCACGGACATAATTACATTAGCTGGGCAAACACATGGGCAAGGGGCCACAGGGCTGCCTGCTATCTGGCGTTGGTGTGGCCTCTTCCCAGACGTCCCTCAGAAGCCCTGCCAGGACAGCAGATGGGGCCAGCTCAAGCCTCCCTGGATGCCCCCACCCTCCCAGCTGGCCAGGCAGCCCCTTCTTCATTTGCATCTGAGCCTGAGAGGAGCCAGACAGCCAGTGTGGCCTCCTGGCCCTGGGGCCCAGCTCCTTTTGACAGAGGCATTGAGGGGCAGCTTGACACGATCCTTGGGTTGCCAACCACTATTGAGCACCTACTGTGTGCTAGTGCCTGCTGGAGTTAGAGAGAAGAAGATCCAAACCCAAAGAGCGCTTAATCTGTGGAGAGGAGGAAAGCTCTAGAAAAGAATATGGGAACAGCCAAAACAGTGGAAACAGCCCAGACCCAGCCCCTGCAGATTGCCTGAGGCCTCTCTGGCCAGCTCCCCGACTCTGGAGGGTGGAGACAGCCCCTCACAGTCTGGCTTGGCATGCTCTCTGTTACATGATAAATTGTTCCCCCCCAAAAAAGATATGTTGAAGTCCTAACCTCTGGCCCTCTGCATGCGGCCTCATTTGGGCTACTGCAGGTGAAATTAGTTAAATTAAGATGAGGCCATACTGGAGTAGGTTGCGTCCAACATGATTGACATCCTTGTAAGAAGATGGCCACGTGAAGTCAGAAACTACAAGGCCACGGATGACCACCGCTGGGGCTGGAGCCGCTCGGCTGCAAGCCAAGAAATGCCAGAGACCATGAGGAGATGGTGTGCAGCCAGAAAAAGTAAGGAAGAGGGGCCCCACAGGTTCAGAGCAAGCACAGCCCACTAACTTCGACTTCACAGCTTCTGGCTCCTGGAACTAGGAGGTACTTCACTGTTGTTTTAAACCATGTAGTTTATGGTACTTTGTCACAGCAACTGTACGAAACTGACATATCCCCCCAGTACTCTGGGCTCCCCTGGGAAAAGTCTGTTTCCCAGGAGTTTGTCTGACCTTTTCTTGGCCTCTTTTCTCATTTTAGCCCTGACCACATCCCCTGGGTAATGAAGCCGGGGCCTTCCCTCTCTACAGGAAACTGCTTCTGTTTGGCTTTGACCCATTGTCCTTGAGCCTGCTTTGTCCTTGGGATCTAGGACACTGTAACCCACAAATAGCCCCTATCATCAGGAAAGCTGCTTTAGGAGCAAGAGACACAGGGCAGTTTCATTTTTAAGAGAGTGGACTCAAGTCCCTGATCCCCTGGTTTGAATACCAGCTTCTCTGCTGTGTGATCTTGCACAAGTAACTTAACTGCTCTGTGTCTCAGCGTTTTCATCTGTAAAAGGGGGTGGGAATATAGGATTTAACTCATAGGGTGGTTAGGAGATTTAAATAAGCTAATACAAGCTTTGACAAACGTTTTCTGTAAAGGGCAGATAGGCCCTGTTTGAGGCTTTGCGAGCTGCCTATAAGGTTTCTGTGGAAACGACTCAGCCTGCCATGGTGGAGCACAAGCAGGCACGGCCAGCACAAAAGGAAGGGCATGGCTATGGGCCAGCAAAGCGTTATTTATGAAACAAGTGGCGGGCCAGATGTGGCCACAGGCCGTGGTTTGCCAGCCTGTGAATAACACTCGGAAGCGCACGGCCCAGTGAGCAGCAGAGAGCAGCCGCAGTGCGAGGGGATACGCTGTGCCGGCACTTCACAAGTTTCCAGAGCCAGGCTGGGGCGTGGCCTAGCACACACGAGGCCATGGCTTCCATCCCCAGTCCTGCGAAAAACAAGCAAAAAAAGTTACAGAACCCTCTCTCACATGTCCGTTTGCTGTCGTGGCTGGAACCCCGGGAGGCAGGGTGCACCCCTGCTACACAGATGGGAAGGCCAAGGTCCACAGAAGTTATTCCATCTTGTTCTGCAGGAGCCTGAGGCAGAGGCTGCATCTCTGTCCCACGCATGCGCTCACTGTCCCAGCTCTAGGAGCCTTGATGGACGTGGGTTCCTTTCCCTCCCAGACACCTGCTGTGGGCTCAGAGCTGCGTTGGGCCTAGAGACAGAAACTGGGGAAGAACAGGAATACTCCAGAAAAACACAGGCTGCCGCTCCTGCCCGTTTTTCAAGTCAGCTTCTTATTTGTAAATGGGGAGTAACCGGCCCTCTCACCTCAGAGCTGTTCTTAGTTCCACACAACTATTCATAGATCCTGGCTTGTTTATATGCATTTGTTCAGACAACAAACAGGACAGGAGCAAGCAGGCCTCATCTCAGGCAGGGTACCACCAGCCCAAAGGGCCCCTTTGTGAGAACCATAAAGGTAGCCCTTGCTCTGAGTAGAAGCAACCCCGTGCCGCGGCATCCAATGGCAAGTCGAGGCCCTGCTATTCCAGCCCCTTGAACAGTGCACAACTCACACAACCATACATGGTGATCCGTTCCCTAGAGCTTCCACCATGGAAGTGACATCGTGCTCCTAAAGAGCGATGTTCTAGAATGCTCCTGACTTCCCCTCCTCATCTGCCAGCTTCAGGTCCCTCATTTGGAGCTGCTCCTCTGTGCCCTTGGTCTGGACCTTCATCCTGCCCCACTGAGGAGCGCCCGCCTCATCTTTAGGGCTAGGAGGCCCCTCCGTGGAGGACTGAGCGCACGTCACTGAAGTACACTTCCCCACACACCAAATTTGCATTAATGCATGTCATTAAAAGGTAATTACTGTATGAGAAAGGACTGGGACACATCAGTGAAACATCTAGAGTTTTTTTAGAGCCCCAGTGAAGAGCCAGTCAGAAGTGCCTCACTTTCTACCGCCACCACCACCTCGGAGCCCTAAAGCCCCACTGTGACCTGTCACCTGTCACCTCTGCCACTGCCACAGGCCCACCCCAGCTGCTCCAGGCCCTCAGCTCTCCTTCGCTTCTCTGACTGCTAACCGACTGCTCCTTTTGGTATTTAAATGGTTATTGCCTGCTGTCAGCACCTGTCTTGTTGGGTTACACTTGTCTCAGAGTTTCATGATAAGTTCCTCTGATTCCAGGGTGTTCTCATCTGCTAAGCCTCGGGGCATTCAAAGGCCAGCAGCTCCAGAGACAGAAGTAGGGAGGCTGGAGGCTTCTGTCTCCATTGAGCCTGGGGGCTGGGCCCAGCCCTCTCCGGAGGCACCAGGCTGGGGATAGTGCTGGCGTCCTGGACACTAAGCCATCAGCTCTAGTGCACAGAGCCCGTTTCCCAGTCCACAACATGGGGCCAATGCCGCTCGCCTTTCCTTCCTTCGATTCGAATGCAGTCTTGATAGTCATCAATCAGGCTTTAGCCCATGCAAGAAACATCAAGCACCCTTCTCTCTGGCTGCCAGCACGTGCCAGCATCCTTCTTTGCCTCTGTATCTTTGGTTTCTGTTCTCTCCTGGAGCTGGCCCTGGGGGTTCTCCCCTGGGGACACTTGTCCTTGTTGGCCTCCTTCTGTGGAATGAGAGCTCCTCTCCTTGCTCAAGGGAGGTGTTTTCCAGTAGAATAGTCCTGCCGTCCCAAGATCCTATCACCTGGTAGCCACCTCGTTACCTTGTATAAAATGGACCTATTTATCATTTGTTTCTGACTTGCAGGGGCTGCAAGTGTGCTACTGGTGTGGGGACCCCAGTTTAAGAACTACCGCCTAGACCACACCAGTAGGAACACATGCAGTCAATGAGCTGTCAAGCCCTGTGGTCACTGAAGGGTTAAGCCCAGCCTTCCCGGTCCTCCCACTTCTTCCCCCGCTTTGGATCCAGGTGGTGCCTGGCACAGGTGCCAGTGAGACCCGGGTGATTGGATTAGTGAACCTGGCACAGCGCCCCATCATCTGCTCTGAGAAACTGCATCATATGGTGGGACGAGAGCAGGACTTGGAAGCAGAAGCAAGTTCAGCGAGGCATCTGTCTGTCCCACAGTAGGTGTGACCTTGGGATGCTACTGGTTGGAATCGAAGCAGTGGTGAGCTGGCACACCTGCACCTCGGTTTTCTCATCTGTGAAATGGAGAAACTCATGTTCTCCTGGCTTGAAATGGCTTGCTTAAACTAAGGTGCAGATTGAAGCTGTAATTTTCTCATCCCTGGTGTGAAAGAGGAGGAAAGAATGGAAAATGAATTTTAACAACACAGAGATGCAAAGCCTTAACCACAGAGAGGACTTAGGGGGGTCATTCCCTTAAAAGACCCCCCATTTTACAGAACAGAAACCAAAGATACAGAGGCAGAGAAGGATGCCCATGGTTAAACAGCAAAACCAGAAAAGTCCAGCTCTGCCCTGCCCCTTCCTCTACCGAGAAGTATAAACGTCTCCCCAAACCTGAGTTCAGAAATTCCCCTCTCCCTGTCACCCCATCTTTGAAGAGAAACCAGGTGTATGCCTTGATTTATCATCCCTGACCCTCTTAGGAGGTGTTCGTTATTCATCTTGCTAATGACTCTTCTCTTTCCTCTCCCTGGCTCTGGGCTTGTCTCCTTTTCTGCCTTTCCAAGCCAAGACTGAAACAATAAAAAAGTTTTATTACGCCTAACACTGCTTTGCTAAGTGCTACCATTAGCTGATAATAAATGAATTTTTTGAATGTTGCAACCATTGCAACCAGTTGTTCTTATATTTCCTGCTTGTTAGTCAAGCCTCCAGGTATCACTTGGCCCTGGGGATGTCAAGTCGAGGATGCCTCAGTCCTTGTCCCCATCACCTGCCCTGCCAGGAAAGAGCTGGCTCTGTGGGTCGTGGGGGTGGGGGAGTCCCAGGCTGGATCCTGGGAGCAGGATCCAGGCTGCTGGGTACTGTTCCTACCCTTGGAGACCCTTGATGTGGTAAGATGATATTTTTTATTCTTTTCCACCTCAGGGATAACCTAGTCTAATGGGTGAACTAAGTTCCTGCCTTCAGAGGACTCCCAGGAGAACGGGGGAGGCCCTGACAAGGCTGGGACATGTTCTAGGCTGGACTAGCTAACTCTCGAGAAACACTTCCTGTATGCCAGGTTCTCTTCTGGGTATTTAAATGTGATCCTTCCTTTTGCCATCATGACAACCCTGTCAGCCAGTGATTACCCCTTTTCTAAGGAAACTGAGGCCAGAGCAGTTAGGTCACCTGCCTGAGCCATCCACTAAGAAAACAGCAGAGCTGAGACATGAACTATTGGTGGACTTATTTTGGCAGACCATGGGTTAATTTATCCCCTGACAATAGTAGGTGTTCAATAAATGCTTATCGATTCCTTGACTCATAGCCAGGGTGGGATAGAAATGCTAAGTGCTGTTGCACTTGGGCCTGCAGGTATCAAAGAAGCCTCCCATGATGGGGTGGGTGTGCTGAGGGCTGGGCTCTGCGAGGTCGCTCTTCCGCTGGCACCAGGAACGTGGAGCTGCTGTTTGCAGGCCGTCTGCACGCAGGTTAACAGGCCATGAAATGTCATTACGGTTGTGTTGTTCTAAGAGATAGCTCAGGTTGTTGCTGGCAACCCTAGCCGACCACCTGGGAGGAGGCCTAGGCAGCCTCTGCACTTCCCTCCTGCAGGAATCTCTAGGGCCTGGGCGGACTTCCGGAGAAGCAGGAAAGGAAGAGGAAGGGATAGGACTAAACACAAGGAGGAATTAGAGGACAGGAAGCTGACCGAGGCCTGTGGGCCCGATTACTGTGCCTGGCACACAAATCCTTACTACATGAACGAATGGGTGGGCACAGGGATGCTGGCGGGAGCCACGCTGGAATCGGCTTGTGTTGAACACTGCCAGCTCTCCTCCAAGCGTATTTGGTGAGTTAATTCCCCATCTGCACTTCTCTCCTCGGCCTCTAGGACTTGCCTTTGGGCAGATGTGCACCCTGAAGATTGAGTAGCAATGCAAGGTGGGGTGTGACTCAGGGTCACAGAGCCAGTGAAAAACACAAGGGCTGTCAGGAAGCACAGCCAGGGATGCTCACTGCAGCACCACGTGTCACAGCAAAACACAGGAGACGATGTAAATGTCCATCAACCAGAAAGGGGGATATATTCAGCCCTGTTCGCTCTGTGGAATACTACACAACAGTGAAGATGAGTGACATAGAGCTATATGGAACAGCATGTGTATAATTCTCCAAAGCAAAGGGAGACTGAAAGTCATATTGCCTTAGCGTGTGTTCCCTGAAAGCAGAGCCCATATGCCCGGAGACCCTCTGGGAGTTATTCCAGATAGGAAGAGAGGACAGGGAAGGGGACAGGCAGGAAAGGAGGCCTTTCTGAACAGGGCTGTGCCCTGGGTGGCTGGGATCCCCTGAGGAACAATGGAGCACGCACATGAGAAGTGCATGGAAGGAGAAAAGGGAACTGTCACCCATGACTCCTGTCCCCTGTGGGGAGAGGGCTGCCCCAGGAAGCCAACTCCTGGCCCTGCTGGCTGTGCCTGTACAGGTCAAGCAGCCTCTTGGGACAGAGAAAGCGCCAAGGCAGCAAGGCAGAGATGTGCTGAGGGGACAGTGTGCAGAGGACAGACAGCACCGCCACAGATTCCGTGGGTGCAAGCCACGCTTAGGAACACGCAGCACACAGTGCATGTGGGCAGTGGGCACTTGTGGTGACAACAGAAAAGCGGTGCCGACCATGATGCGCGTCACATTCAGGACACTGTGAACTCTGGGAAGAAAAGAGAGACGCCATTGGGCCAGCGTGGGGACTTCACTTGTGCCCGATTCATCTTTTCTTTTCTAAGCTAAGGGTAGGTGCATGGGTTGTTTCGCTACCTTTTGTATGTTTAAGACATTTCATCGCAGTCATAAACACATGCAGAAACGCACATGGAGGGACCTCGAGGTGCACACTGGAGGGGCTGGTTCATGGTGGAATTTGGATAAAACCTTTGGCTTTGAAGAATAAATAAACTTTGGCTGGACAAAGGAAGAAGCCAGGCCTACAGGCCAGGCAGTGGACCTTGGGAGCTAAGGCGCAGAGTAAGTTTGAGCCTGGGAGATGAGCCCGGTGGAGCGTCTCTGTTGCATTGGGGAAATGAAGATTGAGGTGCAGGGCGAGGCCACGTTGCAAGGTGTTAAATGCCACACCAAGGAGTTTAAACAGCAGGAGTGCCAGAGCAGCAGTAGCAACAGTGACAGTGATATTAATAGTAACACAGAAAGAAATCACAATAGAATATTAATAGTAAAACAACAACCATACTCCGGCCCTCAAACCTCTTGCTCTGTGCCGGGCACTTTGTTGTGTGAGCTGTGTACATTTAAATTCTACAACCACCTCAGGAACTGTGTACTATTATTATCCCATTTGCACATTTGGAAACTGAGGCTTAATGGGTGGTAGAACATGGATCAGAGTCCAGGTCAGCTTTGTGACGGGCTCCACCTCTCCAACACTTTCTCAGGCCTTTGCCCTGTGGTCACTGAGGGAGACTCTTCCCCCTCCCCTACCTCTGTCAACTCCCAGGGTGGGACAGCAGTTTCCCCGGCGTGGCCAGTAGTTATCCTGCAGCCCACCCCTGACGTGGTGGTGGCCGCAGCATGATGGGATGAGGAACCCAGCCTGGGCTCAGTGGGGCAGCAGGTAGTGATCAGCAAGTGAAGTGTGCTAACCCCGCACCCAGCCCCCAAGACGAGTCCTGTAGTCTATGTTATATCTCACGCAAGGAAACCAGCCCTGGCACAGAAGTTCCTGTTGATGCACACATGAGGTCACCTCCACATAAGGAGCATACACTGGAAAATGTCACATAATAGTTTGCAGATACAGAGGACGGGCTCTTCTCCATGCAAAGATGGAGGCAACCCATCAAAAAATGCTTGCAGAGCCGGTGTGGTGACGCACACTTGTAATCCCAGGACTTGGGAGGCTGAGACAGGAGGATTGCAGGTTTGTGGCCAGCCTCAGGTACTTAGTGAGGCCCTTCGCAACTTAGTGAGACCCTGTTTCAAACTAAAGAATTAAAAATAGGGGTGGTTATGTAGCTGGAAGGTAGAATGCCCCTGGGTTCATTTCCCAATACTGAAAAAAAAAAAAAAACCAGGGTGCAGTGATGCAAGCCTGTAATCCCAGTACTTGAGAGGCTAAGACAGGAGGATCACAGGTTCGAAGACAGCTTCAGCAACTTAGCAAGACTCTCAGTGACTTAGTGAGACCCTGTTTCAAAATAAAAAGGGCTGGAGGGTGTAGCTTGGAGGTAAATATGCCCCTGAGTTCAATCCCCAGTACCCCTCCCCCCCCCAAAATGCTTACAAGATATCCTTACTCTGAGGATTTGGTCTTGATGCTTCAGAAAGGCAGTCAGACAGTAAGCACCCCCCCCACACACACACACATTTGAACAAGATATCCACTCTTCTGAGCTGATGATCCCAGTGGTTTGGGTTTGGAGACAGGACAGGCAAGTACGAGTGGGCCCCAAGTCCTACTAACCAGCACATGAGTCCTTTTAGCTTTCCATTTATTTTTCCCTGAATGGAAATCAGGCCCCAGGTCAGATCCTCAGACCAAGCCTGGGAATCAATTAGGCATGTAATGCTCATTAGCAGTAATGAATGTTCCTCGCTGAAGTCCTTGTGCAGCTTGGTGGGGGACGTGGCTTCTGTGTAAGAACCGAGCATATTTCCCTGAGCCAGATCCTGACACTGCAGAAGCCCCAAAGCTGCCTACCAGGTGTGTGTGTGTGTGTGTGTGTGTGTGTGTGTGTGTGTGTGTGATGTGAGTAGAGTGTATAATAAATGCATGATCTGAGCCATGCACATAGCATGTATAGGATATATGCCATGTGTGTTTGCCTGGCATGAGTCTGGGAGGAATGGGCATTACATGTGCAGTTTGGGGTACATATGAAGTATGTGGCGTGGAATGTGACATCTGCGATTTTGCACATGGATTGCAGGTGTATGATGTGTACTCATGGGAAGCAGCGCCTGAATTTATCTATGAGTGTGTGCTCAGGTATCTGAGCCTAAAGAACTTTGTCACTGTCAGAGCAATAGATGACTGAGAATTCCCATGACATCGGGCAGAATTATGATCCCGCTTAGCACTAAGATAACATTGGTTGGAGAGGGGACAGGTGAAAAATGTCCCCAGGAACAGAGAAAGGAATTCAACTGGCTCAGCAGAGGATGAGCTGGGGCCGGGAGAATACTTGATTAAAACTGAAAAGCTCTGAGGCCCAGTGGAGAGCAAGGGACAGCTCAGCCGACAGGGGTGCAGGAGGGAGGATGCACAGCCCCGGAGGCAGCAGGCCCTGGCAGGGACGTTAATAGTGGCGGAGAGATGTGGGAAGAGGCCGGCTGGGAGGGAGAGGGAGGCCCGATGTGCCCATGTGGCCCTCAGCTGAGAAACTTATGGGAGCTGGGATGTGGGGCGGGTGGCCCAGGGCCCTCCTAGAATGTTTCTTGACACCTCTGGATCTGTGGCCCCCAGAAAAAGACCTCCCCACCCCACTGCTCATCACTCTCAGAACAGCTTTCCTGCTTCCTTTTTCTCCTCTACAGGGGCCTGGAGAACATGACTGCGTCCCAAATGGGATACTTTGGGGACTAAAAATGGCTGTTAATAATTGTGTCAGGACAGCAGGTGAAAACTGGGACTGTGCCTAGCACAAGGGAAGTAGAGCTTCTTGCAGCTCAGAGGCCAGGACGGTGCGTGTGGAGAACAAGGCTCCTCAGTTCTCATCCAGCCAGCCCTGGCAGAGGAGGCCCTGAGCGCCATCAGCGCCTTGGCGGTGAATCTCCTCCAAACCCCTCCCTGGCCCAGCCCCCACACCACTGCGAGCAGCATGGGCTTCTGGGAGACTAGAAAAGCCAACCTTCCCCCAAATGTACCCAGAATCATTTGGGAGCACGCCAAAAAGCAAGGCAATTCTGTTGGCGTGGTCACCCTTCTCCAAGGCTCAGCTCCATCCAGAATTCCAGTACTTACTCAGAACACAGGGCACCTTGCCGAGATCCTTTGAGATAGAGTCAGATCCGGATCCAGGTTCCCAAACATCACCCTTCTCCCTGCCCATCTCTCTTTCTCTCTTTCCCTCCTGTATTCATTTAATACACATTTTTTATTTGACTACTTAACTTTTGCATTGTGAAAATGCCATGATACCAATATTAGAGGAAATGTTTAAAAATAAAAATAAATCACCTCTAGTTCTACCACCTTACCACAATAATTAATTTCATTTTTGCAAAGTCCCTTCTGATCCTTGTCAGCATGCCTACGCTTTTATTACATAGTTATAATGTGCATATAATTTTCCATTCTGAGTTTTTTATTTCACATTTTATCATAAGCATTCTTCCATGTAACAGAGTTTTCATAAATATTTTAAACTGCTGCATAATAGTTTGTTGAGTTTATATACCATAATTTACTTAACAATTCCCCTATTGTTGAACATTTAGGTTGTTTTCCGTTTGGGGCTATTACAGATAATGTTGCAATGAATATCTTCATGCATGTATAACTCTTGTTATTCTTGTGAATGATTTCCTTTGGATACAATATTACGAGGGCGATTACTGGGTCAAAGTAAATGAGCGTTTTTATAACCCTTGATATATATTTCCATACTGCTTTCCAAAATGATCACTCCAATTTTCAACATTATCAGTAATGTGTGTACCAGTTTCAACATAACAATGTCAGCGGTGCCTCTTATCATTTTTTCCTTAAATTGCTAATTTAGGAAGTGTAAAATAAGACCTCTGTGTTGCGTTAATTTGCTTTTATTGGCTTTCTAGCAAGGGCAAATGTTTTCTGTGTTACAAAAGACCTTTATTGGGTATTTACTGTGTGACGGTGTCTGTGATAGATGCTGCAGGGGCTACAAAGATGATGGAAAAGCTCCCTGTCCTCAGGGAGCTCACAGTCCAATACTGGCATGGACCCAGTGGCTACCAGGAAGAAGAGACTGGGTGCTGTAAGACATCTTCCTGGAGTAGGTGCCATCGAGGTGGCTCTGGAAGAAGGGGTGAGCTTTGGACCTGAGAAGGAAGAGCAACTCATGAGTAGGTTTCAGCTTGAGCAAAGGCATGGAGGTGGGAAAGCACAAGATGGGATAGACGGCAGGGAGGAGAGAGCCAGGTGCAATGGCTGGGCACAGCCAGCAGGGGGCGCCAGTACAGCCACACTGCCAGGTGAGGGACTAGACTCTAATCCAACCCTCTGAGGGACCATGGGCAGTGCTGGCTGGCTGAGCCTCCACCGCTGCTGAAGGAGGGACTCCAGGAGGCTGCTGCTGGGTGCCCGGACACCACAGTTGTCAGCACCATGTGTCAGTGCAGTATGTCCATCTTTTGAAGTATTTTCCACTTTTGATCATTTTGACCCTGAATATTCCCCCAAGACAATTGTCTTCACTGTCCTCATTTTATAGGTGAGAAAATTGAAGTGGCTCACATTTGATTGCAGTTTAAGGGGCAGAGCCAGAACCCAAGCCTGAGGCTTGTGAGTCTAAGCCAGTCAGTGCTTTCTGATGGACATCAGGCAAGGGAGTGGTCCTGAGCCCTGATTGCGTGTCAGCCCCATCTGGAGGTTTAAAAAAAAGTTCATTTTTGCCACTGGTTCCAAGAACTGCTCAATCTAAATTATCAAGGATGAGGCCCAAGATCTGAATCTCCAACTTTTCCAGGATTCTGAGGCATTGCGTGGCTTATGACCCAGAGGTAGGGGTGATGGATAAGAAAACCAACCCCAGTGGGACAGAGGGTAGAGCAGGACCCATGAACTGTGAACAGGAAGAATGAGTGGCACCTGTCATCTACGCTTCACAGTAATGGAGTATAAGGTCCCAGTGGCCTTGCCTCATCTTAGCATTCCCCTGCCCTGCCTTCCTGCGTGGGGCCCTGTCTGCCGATGGGGTCCACTTGAAGAGGACACTGGTGTGCAGGCACCACAGCCCAGTGTGGCCTCAGAAGACAGTGATTTGGAAGTTGGTCGTTTATGAGCCTGAGTATGGACTCAGCCCACGCCTGGAAGGGGCAAAGTCAGGATTTGAACTCAGGTCTTCCGAGTGTGTGTGTTTAGATATCTGGAAGCATGCTTATTTCTGAGTGAGCTTGCTGGCCTGGCTGGAGCTCTGGAGCTGGGTGGGAGGCCCAGGAAAGTCCTATACATCTAGCACGCCCAGTGCACACCGATTTCAGGACTCTCAGGGTACTGACGCATGAGGGTTACCAAAGATGATCATCCAGATCAGAGGCACAGATGTCACTGAAGGATGTGTCCTCCAGTGGTAGATAAAAGGAAAAAAGGATATTAATATCGACTTACATTTCATATATACCATGTCATTTTGTTCCCCCGCTGATTTAATTTTTGGTACTGGGGATTGAACCTAGGGGCATTCTACCTCTGAGCTACACCCCAGCCCTCCCCTCGCCCCCTTTTTTTTTTCCGGTACTGGGGATTGAACTCAGGGGCATTCTACCTCCGAGCTACACCCCCAGCCCTATTTTTTATTCTTTATTTTGAAACCAAGTCTCACTAAGTTGCGGAGTGCCTCACTAGGTAGCTGAGGCTGGCCGAGAACCCGGATCCTCCGGTCTCAGCCTCCCGAATGCTGGGATTACAAGCATGTGCCACCACGCCCGGCTCTCACCCCTTTTTTTAAAACAGAGTCTCACTGTTTGCTAAGGGTCTTGTCAAGTTGTGGAGGATGGCCTTGAACCTGTGATCTCCCTGTCTCAGCCTCTCTCCCGCTGATTTTATAAGTCTCTTAGGGCAGTAGGAGCATGTCTATTTTATAGATGCAGATACTGAGACAGCTGATAAGAACCTTGCCTAAATTCCCATAGCTAGAGCAGTGAGGCTAGGGTTCAAATATAGGTCATCAGGCTCCAAATCCACTGCCGGCTTAATTATGGGTGTATTCAGTTCCACTGGTGTTTTCTGAGAGCATAGATTGTGCCTTAAGTAGAGACCATAAAGAGATGGTCACTTCATCTGGACAAGGCCACTTAAAGTGTGGCCTCCAGGCCTGCAGCATCAATATCACCTGACACTCATTAGACATATAGACTCCCGCCCTCCACCCGAGATCTCCAGAGTCAGAGTCTGCATTTAACCAAAGCCTCCCGAGTGATTCTCATGCACACGAAAGTTCAAAATGCCTTGTCTCTACCTAGGTTCTGCCACCTGCTGCACATGAGAATCACCAGGTGCCTCAGGGGACAAGAACTCATCTCTCCAGGCCCCACCCCCAGAGAGCTGAGTCAAGATCTGGGCGGGGCCTTGTCTTTGACATTTTTAGAGTCCCCAGGTGATTCTCATGTGCAACCACCGGTCCAGGATATACTGATTTAACCTTTGCTGGCCACACCTGTCTCTCCTGAACCCCCTGCCCTTTTCTCCTTCTAAGTATCCAGTTTGATGTAGTTGGGCGGCATCCTTGTTAATTATCATGTCTGGGTCAGAATTCTCCACCATTGTGGGGTATTTAGAGAGGTTAATTCCAAAGCCTAGGAAGCAGGGGTCTGGGATTTGGGCCAGAAGTTCACAAAAGCTTAGGTCTGCAAGACCCATCTGAGAGGCCTGCAGGGCAGGGGAAGGTGGAACAGGAATAAGTCCCACAGCATGGATCTGGGTGGCAGCTTCCACCATCGTTCCCACTTTATAGATTCAGAAACTGAGGCTTAGAGGTTATTGTTTCAGCTTGAGGTCATTTAGGCGTGTGAGAGCTAGAACCTGGAGCCTGGTCTGACTCCACCATGCTTTCCTGTGCTTAGGTAAGAGACCCCAGTAGGCTTCACCGTGCCAAGCCCCTCCATCTGAGCTTTCCCCATTCCAGCACCTTGCGTCTCCTCCCTGCCTCTGGGCTGGCCAGGGGCCCAGCATGAGTTTCAATAAGCCAAGCTAGAGTGGGCCAGGGCCAGGCCCCCTCCCAGCACTCAGTGTGGGGCCAGCCCCTCCCTGAGGATGCTGTCAGTAGCCAGGGAGGCGGGGGGGGGGTGAGGGGAGAGAAAGAGAGAGAACACGTAGGTGTGTGTGTTCCCCCTTTCTTGGGCATCAGCCCAGGTTTGAATCTACTTGCTGGAAGAGAGAGTTCAATTTGGCCCAGATACAAGCTCCACCATCACCAAACTGCCATCTTCATTTAGTTAACGTTCTTTCTGGGCAGACCTGGCTGGGATCCATCTTCATTACCCAGCAAGGGGGCTCACTCCAGGCCAGGCTTTGATCTCGGAGCAGCAGAAAATCGCCTCTTGCAGATGATTTCCCCTGAAGGCCATTAGCATGGCGGTGGGAGGCTGAGTGCCAGGGAGGGTCTGTGACAGTCCCCAGTCCACCCAGACCAGAGCTCAGGCTGCCTCTAGCAAGCCCCAGCTGGCTGAGGTCTTGCTTAGCTAAGCTGGGACAGGATCCTGGCTTCTTCCTCTCTTTGCCCCTAGGCCACCCCCTGATAACTAGCACCCACAAAGCACTTTACAAAGCACTCTCACATTTGAATTTTGTTTTGTTTGGGGTTTTGGTACTGGTTATTTAACCCAGGGGCATTTCTCCTCTGAGCTATACCCCCAGCCCTATTTTATTTTTCTAATTTTGAAACAGGTTCTCACTAAATTGCTGAGGCTGACCTTGAACCTGTGATCCTCCTGTCTCAGCCTCCCAAGCACTGGGATTACAGGTGTGTACTACCATGCCCGGCTTCACATCTGATATTTACAAACTCTAGGATCTGCCTGGGTTCAAATCCTGGCTCATTATTTACAACCCCAGGCAACGTGCTTCTCTCTAAACCAGTTTCCATATCTGCAAAACGAATGTAAGCAATACTCCCAGCTTACATTCTTGAAATGATTCCACAACATAACGCACCTTGAAGACCTAACAGTGTGTGTGCCAGCGAGGCAGGAATCCCCATACCTGTTTCACAGACAGGAAAATGGGCTCATAGACCCCCACCACACCACACCCTGGCCAGCCTGAAGACTTTGGGAAAGTCACTTCATTCTGAGCCTTGGTGTCCTCCACGAGGTCCTAGTGGTAGCATCTGATCTCCCAGGCTTGCTGCAGGGCAGTGGTGGCCATGTATGCACACAGGTCCTAGGACTACAGAGCTGAATTCTGGAGATGGTGTGGCTGACCTCTTGGGGGGAGGGGCATGTTCTGTACAGCTGTGCTCCCTAAAGCACTTGAACACTAAGCAGAAGTCTGCGGCTTCTGGAACTCTTGTGGCTTTAAAAAATCGTCCAGAGTTTGGCTCCTGTACAGGGAGCGTACACATTGCCGGGTCAGCAAGATTCTGAGCCTGGCTCCCAGGAATAGTCCAGCCCCACCTGAGCCTATAGTTCTTAGCCACTGACCACGCTGCCCCGCTCCACCCCACCCACCTTGATTTTGGCTGGTGACCTCTATCCCTTCTGTCCCAGCACTTTCCTGTCCTGGTCCCAGCCCAAGAAAGGTAGCCCTAGCTGCCTCCCCAAGGCTTCCAGACTGGACCCCCGCCCCTTCCATCCCAGCCCCATTCTTGGCTGCCAGCCCAGCCTCAGGCCTTTCTCCACAAGCAGTGGCCCCAGCTGGTTTTAATCCCCTGTGATTGGCACTCTCCTACAGTACAGGGTAAGGACATTTGGTCTGAGCCACTGGCTGCTTCGCTGCTATTATCTGCCCATGGCGGCAGGGTCTGTAATCCAGCCCATTGATTCGGCTGCTTTTCTTCTTCTGCACATGCTCCCGGGCATGCCGACCCCACTTGGATTTGTGTGAACTCTACAGAGAGTGAAGACAGAGGAGCCTTTTCGCATCTGGGGCTGCCAGTCTTTGAGAAGCTTGTCCATTCAGAAAGGCCAGCTCAGGGGGATTCATAAAGTGCCTCACAAATCCAAACAAATGTCTTGTGTTCCCCAGTGCGACGCTTTGGCCAGCTTCCTTGCACCTGACCACCCATTAATCTGCCTTTTAACTGGGTCTGCATGTGGCCGAGGCACATGGTTACCATCTCCAGCCCCAGCTGGGCCTCCTACAAATTGGGTCACCTGCAGGACTACGATTAGTGGCTTATGGACATAGGTCTGCTTCTCCCAGGCAGGCTCCAGCCCCTGAGCTGACAGGTATTTTACTGCAACCTGGAACTCAGAGCAAGAAGCAGCTGCTACTGGCATCCACCCGGAGAACAGAGAAAGGATAGTCTTTCCATCTGGCTCAGCCTGAGGAACCTAAAACTTCAAGCAGAAAATGACACTCCCCACCCCAGTACTGGTGATTGAAGCCAAGGTCTCATGCATGCTAGGCAAGTACTCTACCACTGATCTTATACCCAGGCCTTTTTTATTTTGAGATGGTCTCGCTAAGTTGTCCAGACTGGTCTCCAAGTTGGGATCCTCCTGCCTCAGCCTCCTGAGTAACTGGGATTACAGGTGTGCACCATCATGCCTAGCTTCAAACAATAAATCTTATCCTGGAGTCTGTATACTGCACCACAGTAGGATATGAAAGGATGTGCAAAATTATATGTATGTGTATGTGCACACATTTTGATGGAGAAAGTCCACAGATTCACTGGATTCTCAAAACGATCTGAGACCTAATGTTGTGGTAAAACAGAGCTACCTTAGACCAGTGGTCATGGCCATCAGATCTACAGAGGAGCTCAGAGGTCACCCAGGCCAAACCTCTTGCTCTACAGATGAACCAAGGTGCACTCCTCTGAGCACCTTTTGCAGTAAACATTCTGCCTTATCTTACATGGTGGCCTGAGAGAATAGCCAGCAGGCCTGAGGCTCTTGAACCTGTCCTGGCTACTAGCCATCAAGTCCAGGCACCATGTCGCCAGGCCCTGCCTGCAGGAAGAAGCCCTGAACTCAGCCAGCTCCAGGGCTGGGGGTGGGGGGCACTCTGCCCATAGCAGGGGTTTTTATAACCTCTTGCCTATTCCTAACCCCTGATTCTTCCACTGGAGGCCCGTGAGCCCCTCTCTGCCCTGCCAGACCTAGCCTCCTCATTCACCCCATATCCTTAGTCCACAGACGACCAGCCTGTCCCTTTCCCAGACTCGCCTGTCTCCCATTCCAGCCGCAGGGCATCTTCTGACTCTGGAGAGGCATTTTCCTTTCTTGCCAGAAGCCACTTTGAAATCTGCAAACTCTTGCAAATGGAAGAAATAGTGAACAGGGAGCAGAGAGCAGAGAGCAACTCCCTTCCTCTTCCTCCCGAGTAGTCTCTCTCACGCCCGGCTCGCCTGGGGCTTAGTTCACTCGATTCCTCTGATTCCTCCGCCAAGACAGTGCGGAAGGGAAGGGGCATCTGGGAAACTCTTTCACAGCCTCTTTTCCTCTCACAGACCCTCAGGGCCAGGAAGGAGCCTGCCTGGCCAATTCTCTACTTCACACTTTGCCTGGAGGACAGCATTAGGGATGTGGTTTTTTGTTTTTGTTTATTTATATCTGGACACCTTTGATTCTCAAAGATATTGCGAGGTTAAGGATAGAGACCCCCAAGTGCCTAGGAGAGAATATTCAGATATAAAATGATAGAGCTAGGTATGAGTTCATCTTTCCAACACCCTCATCTCACTGACAGGGAAACTGAGCCTGCCCTGCCCTGCCCTGCCCCAGGCTTGCTGAGCCTTTCCTTTCACTACACTTTGTTCCCTGATTGATTAATGACATTGAGGAGCTTGAGCTGTAGACAGGGAAGGGGTGGGTGATCCTAAGAGTTGTTCCTGTGGGGCTCTCTACCAGTTTTCTGAAGGGTGTTGGGGATTTCTGTGGATACTGGTGTCCTCCGGGATGATGTGACATCGCTGCCCTGACTGCATTTTTTTTTTTTTTTTTTTGGTAGTGCTAGGGACCCAACCCAGGGCTTCATGCATGCTAGGCAAGTGCTCTACCACTGAGCTACAGCCTCAGCCCTTGTATTTGAATTCTTAAAGGTGCTCCAAGGCTAAAAGGAAAGGAACCAGCCTGCAAGAAGTCCCACCACTTCTTCCAACCTGATGCCCCTTTTTCCTCAGAGATTTCCCCAGGGGAGGACAAAGGCCTTAATTAATGAAATGGAAAGATCTTCAGATTCCAGGCAGTGAGTGATAGACACCCAACCTAAGGTTTCGGTAGAAAAGGGGATTTGTTGCCTTTTGTAGTGGGAGAGGAACAGTGGGTGTTGCTTCAGGCACAGCTGCATCCAGGCGCTCAGGTGATGTCTGCAACCTGCTCCACCTTGGCTTGGTCTTCCTTTGTGTTGGCCTCATTCTCAAGTACTCCTAAGTAACAGCAACAGCTCCGGCTCTTTGGTCTCCAGCCTGTGGCCCCAGAGGAAGAGAGCACCTTCTCACTCACCTGTTCTGCAGAAGTCCCAGGACTGAATCCCATTGGTCTGATTAGGTCACGTGCCTGCCCAGAGCCAATCACTGCGGCCAGGGAATGGGATGCTCTGGTTGTCCAGGCTTGTGTCATGCTCTGCTCACGGGTGGAATTAGTTTCACGAGTTCCAGCCACATGACCTGAGCCCAGGGAGGGGGAATGCTTTTGTGCTGACAAAACAACAGCCGCCTGTTCTGCCCCCACCCCAGAGTGGTGTGCTTGCTGCCGGTGGCATACATGGCCTGGTTTAAAATGGGTGGGGAAGGATCAGAGGAGGGGCAGTAGTGGAAATGACTTACAAGCACAGAGCCAGAGGGGGTGGGTTTTTAGAGGGTCACAAGTTTCTGGATAACCTAAACCTTGCTATTCTGTCTCTGTTGATCCTTAGAAGGATGCCATAAAATGGGGAGAGGAAGCTGAGCTCAGAAGAGTGAGGTAGCACCCCCAGGATCACCCAGCAAGTCAATATGCAAAGCCAGTTCTCCATCCCAAGCTCTCAGCATTGCATGGCTCTTTTTTGTGGTACTACAGATTAAACCAAGGCATTCTGCCTCTGCACTATTTTTTTTTTTATTTGAAACAGGGTCTCACTAAGTTGCTGAGGGCCTCACTAAGTTGCTAAGGCTGGCCTCGAACCTGTGATCCTCCTGTCTCAGCCTCCCAAGTGCTGGGATTATAGGACTGTGCTACCACACCCAGCTGCGTGGTTCTTGAAACAATGCTGCCTCCTATTGATGCTCTGGCAATGGCCGGGAGCCAGAGGGGCCTGCCATGCTCTGACTCCTCTCAGCCCTGCCCAGGTGGCTGGAGTAGGGGCCTGTGCAGCCCCACGGGGAGGGAGGGCAAAACTGGCCTGAGACCAGAGCCCGCCACAGGAGGGGAGCAGCGTCTTGCCAATGAAATATTCATGGTGGTTATTGAATCAAGTTTTATTGGAATAAAAATACACTTGCTGAATACATTTATTTCCCCTGGTTCCTTTCAACCCCCTTCCTTTCCTGAGTGATTTGATTTAGGGGCCAGGAAGGGTTTTTTCCCCAAGTAAATTGGGCTTAGGTCAGCAGAAGAAGGATGCTGTGTCAGGATTGGAGCTGGGCAAGCGAGGAGCCTCTGGGGGCGGCAGGAGGCCCCGGGGGTGCCTGAGGTGGGGCTGGGGGCTGAGAGGCAGGGAAGGAAGGGGTCAGAGCCCTACTTGTGTCATGCTCTGGACTCCTACATGCAGACCCTGTCTCCACTCATGCCTTCACAAATGTGCACGTCCCCCTCCCAGGGTCTCCTCCCTTCCCCTAGCTGCTTATGAGGGGCCAAGGCCAGCATGTGAGACCAGAGAGGCCACAGGTGGGAGCCGCCGGCGGGCTGACCCTCCACACCATCTTAGAGGGATTCCATGGGGGTGGGTGGCGTGCACATGACACTGCCCTGTCCCCTAAGTAGCTTCCTGTTAACATCTTTCTTCCTCGACTCGGCTCTCTCAATGTCTTTCTCTCCTCTCCATCTCTAAAGATCTCCGTCTCTTTGTTGTAGAATTCCCAGCCTCTCCAGAGCCTCTCACGCTCTGAATATTTCTTTTAGTCTCAGTGTCTCTATGGCTCTGTGTCTGCCTGACTCTGTGAAGGGCTCTTTCTCTCTAACCTCATGTTCAATACTGCTACACACACACACACCATCATGTCCTCACACACAGTCTCCCACTCCCACACACACACACACAAGCACCGACTCTCCCATGCTCGGCACACTCACAGCTGCACACACCCTCTCACACTGTCATGTCTCACTGCTGGCTGACACAGCAGATAGGACGGGGTCTTCCATCTCCATTCCTGTGCTGGGCAGGCACCTGGGGTTCACCCACCACTCCCTGGACACTCACCTTGCCCCATCAAAACCATGGTGGACTCAGGCTGGTCCACCTGTAGCCCCCTCTTATTTCTTAGGGAGGGATCACAGGTGAGAGCCAGGAGGTAGAGCCCAGTCACAGGTGTCACCCCTCGTGCAGGACACAACTAGCAGTGCTGCCTGGCTGACCCTGACCTGCTTAGTCACTGATGTGTGGGAGGGCAGACCCTGAACTGTGCTGGGAACTCTGTGTGACCCTGAGACAGTCAGGGGTCTCAGAAAGACAGGTGTCCTTGTGGAGCAGAGCTGGCTTCCCTCGCTGTGACCCCCCACCTCCAGCCTTGTCCTGAGGGCCACCTTGATCTCGAGGCTGGGGACCCTCCTCAGGCCTCAGAGCCCCACTGGGGTGAGCACTGCATCTGGGTGCGATACAGGGTGGCTGCTTCCCCATGCCCTGTCTCACACAGCCCACCCCAATACATACCCACACCCCACACATGTCCTCTCCCCTTCCCTACTTGACTGTCCTCTCCTGGAGAAGATGGGAAGTCGGGCTTTCTGCTTGCTGGCAGGCTGCCCCTCCCCCAGCCGGAGTCTCATCTCCCAGGGCCAGTCTCATCGCCCCCTCCCCTGGGCTCTCAGCCTGCCACCCCCGCCTCAGGCTCCAAGTGTCACTGTGCTCCCCAAGCTGCCTGGCAAGTCAGACCTCCTCCCTCCATGGACAGACCCTCTCTTTGGGAAACCTCTCTCTCTGTGGTCCTGACCACCTGGAGGTTGGGAATGCAGGCGAGTCATTTCTGTGCCAGGCAAAGACCTTAGCAGATCCTCTGTGGCTCTGGCTCCCCAGAACCCCCTAGTAAGTGGAGCCCCTGGGTATGGAGGAGAAGGACGTGAACCTCAGAGAGCAGGGAGCCGACAGGCACCTCCTGGAGGAGGCATCTGAGAGGGGAGGAAGGGTGGGTCAGACCTGGGGAGGCTCAGAGGACCCCAGAGCCAATGGCAAGAACAACCAGCAAGGACAGGAAACATGGTTGGCTGCACCTGGCCGTGTGACCTTGAGTAAGTGACCTGGCACTTCTCAGTGTCGGTTTCCCTTTCTGGAAAATGAGCAGAGCGGCACCTACACATGTGCTAAAGGATAAAATGGAGCCCGGTGTGGTGGCGCACGCTTGTAATCCCAGCATTCAGGAGGCTGAGACCGGAGGATCCTGGTTCGCGGCCAGCCTCAGCTACCTAGTGAGGCACTCCGTAACTTAGTAAGACTCAGTTTCAAAATAAAGAATAAAAAATAGGGCTGGGGGTATAGCTCGGAGGTAGAATGCCCCTGAGTTCAATCCCCAGTACCGCAAAAAAAATAATAATAATAATAAAAAAAGGATAAAATGGGCTTGGCCTGAAGAAGATGCTCGGTGAGTGGCAGTCACCATTGTCACCATCGTTAGTGGTATCCTGAGCACCCGTGGCTGCCAGCAATGCCATGAGTTGGCACTGAGGCTGCCCGTCAGTCTGATCATGTCTGCCAGGCCCGACATGCATCTGTCTGCAGATGACAGCTCCATTGCAGTAATAATGGGCCTGGCTGGGAGTCCTCCCCTCCCATCCCCCTGCTGCTTATGATAATTTAATTGATCTGCTCACAGGCTGTGCAGCTCTTCTTGGCTTAATTCAGGAAAGAAAGAATAATACCCCCTGTCCAACATCCCCATAATTAGGAAGTTTGGCTCTGCCCTAGGTCAGGTGACCATGCGTGAACCAGAGAGTCTCCTGTGTCAGGTGTCGGGGGAGAGACATCAGCCCCTGCCTGAGCTGCACCGCCGTTGGGACAACATTGTCTCATAGGCATCCCTTTCCCCATTTACAGGGAGAGGATAATTAAACCAGAGTAATGAAGACTCATTCATTGCTAATTCCTGTGGTGTTGAAATGAATTTACATTCCTGTGCAAAGGGGGGGAAAAATTAAAAATTTGAAAATAAAACCTTAAATACTTGTATAGAGCTTACTGTGTGTGTGTGTGCTAGACACCCTTCTGATCCCTTTACAAATAATAACTCATTTAAACTTGTCATTCTGAAGGTGATATTCGGCTGTCAGCCTGGATTTGTAGCTGGAAGCTTTGTAAAAGAAGGCAGTTTGGATCAGACACAATTTGTCAATGCTGCAGGTTGTCAAGGGCGTTGCTAAGAGGAGTTGCTGTGTTTAAATGTTGTTTAACTCCTTGCTTTCAGAGGAGAAAAATGGATGGGTGGAAAGGAGATTCTTCTTTGAGAATGACAAATTGTTTTGTTTTAATTGGAAAATTCAGGGTTGCGATTCTGGGCTCAGATAAAATTTGAACCAAATAAACGAGACAGCCTGCTGCTCTCTGGTGGAAGCATACGAGTATTGCAAGAAAAGTACACAAGGGGAAGTTCATCTTGCAAACATAGAGCAGCGGGTTTAGCAGCAAATAACTGATCCTAATTGATTATTGACACAAGATTGGCCATATGCTCGTGATTACAGAAGCTGAATAACAGTGGGGTTTTTAAATTAGTTAAATGGGAGGGATAGTTCTATAAATAAGCAACAAATTTTCACCCTGTTTCATTCTATGTTTTGATACCTGGAAATGTAAAAGGGCCTCTCTTTTATTCCAAAGATAGGATCCCATGCCCAGCCACCCCAAGTAGACAGGCCCTGAGGAATCTTCTAACCCCACAGCAGAGTAGGGAAAGAAGATGATCTATGGATGGGCAGAGCTTCAGGGCAAAGGAAAGGTGCCATCTTCCCGCCATCCCCTCAGCTGTGCATTCCCCGAGGCTCCTTGCTGGGCACCACACCAGAGCAGCTGTATGCATCCATTTGGTGAATAAATCAATTTGATTGCCTGGTGCAGACTTGCTTCCCAAGATTTACCAAATATTTGCTGAGCCCCTACTCTTTCCATGTACTGGATTGGGAGCTTTCTTTGTGTGTTCTCTTTCAATTTTCTGAGATTGATTCTTTATCCCCTTTGCATAGATGAGGAAGCCCATACCTACCCCAGGACATTATCATTTTTATGACTCTCTTCTCCATCAGAATGTGAATTTCTTGACCTAGGGCCTATGTTGTTGTTGTTGTTTTAAAATCTTTATTTCTCTATCACACTGTCATAGTGGATAGTCAATAACTGTTGAACAAATGATTGAAGTAGTGATTACTCATTCAACAAGAGATTATATGACTTGCCCAGGTTATGCAACTAGTACATGGCAGAATATGGATTCATGTCTAGCCTGAAGCACCTCTTGCAGCATCACAGCTGCCCCAAAGACCCGCAACTTCCACACTTGTAATCTCAGTAGTTAGGAGGCTGAGACAGGAGGGTTGCAGGTTCAAGGATACCCCTACTTCTTGTTCCTGGGATGCCCAGAGAATCTCAAGGCAGTTTTTGGTGATCACCCGCCCCCACACCCCCAGCCTGAATTTGTCTTTCCAAATGGCCTTTCCAAATCTTCCTGGCTGATTCAGGAGCAAATTTGGTCCCTGGAAGTTGGAATCATGGAAGCCAGATAACTGAATCCTGTTTAGCCCTAGGAAGGAGCCATCTAACAAGGCCGATATGTTATTCCCCCACAAAATGGATTGAATAGCATCCCCCAAAATGCATGTCCACCTGGAGCTGTGAATGTGACCTTATTTGGAAATAGAGTCATTGCAGATGTAATCAAGTTAAAATGAGATCATACTGGATTAGCATGGGCCTTAATCCAATGACTGTCACGGGCCGGTCCCCCATGCACCAGGTCCAGCAGTGTCCACCGTCAGTCTATTGCAGGTGCAGTCAGCCCTACTCAGCTCCTCCCCAGCCACCCTGCTGCCTGGGACAGGTCTCCTCAGCTTGTGCCTGGACCACTGCATAACTTCCTGTGTCTCTGTGTCTCCTCTCGTCTCTTTCCACCCAGACCCATTCTAATCATCTTACAGTCCCTGAACCACCCTCCTGGCTGTGGCTCTCCTCTGCTCAAAGCCTGCAGCCGCTCTCACTGCCTCAAAAAGAAAATTCAGCTTCTCTTGCTAAAATTCCTAAGTCCTCCATGACCTGGCCCAACCTACTCCTCCAGCCTCGATCCCCCCTGCTTCCTCACTCCCTTAAGCCAATCTGATTCCAAATTGCTCTACTCTCCTTCCTCCCCTGTATTTTCCTAACTTTGTCAAGTTCAAAGTCTCTCTCTTCTGTTTACTGAGCAGTGTCCTCTCTGGGCCCCTTCACAGTGTTGCTGTGTAACTGCATACGTCCCATACATCCCCATGATTATAAGACCCTCCAATCTTTTCTTCCTCCTGTAAAGGAAACATGATGGCCTTTGGAGTAAGAGAGCCCAGCTTCAAATATTTGCCCCTTACTCACTATGGGAATATGGTGATTTACATTCTCTCTCTGAGCCTGTTTCCTCCCACATCTGTTCTTCAGTGAGTTGTAGAGATTAGGCTAGATCATGTATATAAGATGTCAGCACAGAGAAGGCACTCGGGAAATGGAGGGCTCCCTCTGGATCCCCAAGGACCCAAGACTGCAGGTGTGTGTCTTGGGCAGAGGGTAAATTCTCCAGGCCAAGAAAGATAACATGGAGATAAGCATGGAACCAGGGTTAGAGGTCAAGGCCAAGACCAGACAGGGCTAGCTCACCAAGACCACGCTAGGCACCAGCTCATCCCTGCTGCTGCTGAGCCCCAAGGTGGGGGATGAGATTCAAGATGAGACCTATCCCTGCCCTCCGGTCTCCCTCAGCTCAACTTACCTGTGGGTGGGAAAGAACATGGAGGCCATGTCTTGGGCAGAGTGGGTCTGCTCCTCTCTGCCTTGGTTTCCATCTGCAAAATGACAAGGCAGGAGAGAATCGCCAAGGTCTTTATTTGTTTTTTGTATGTTTGTTTTGATGTGGTAGTGAGGATTGAATCCAGGGGCATTCTACCTCTGAGTTACACCCCCAGCCCTATTTTATTTTTTATTTTCTCTCACTAAGTTGTTGAGGGACTCACTAAGTTGCTGAGGCTGGCCTCAAATCTGCCATCCTCCTGTCTCACTCAGCCTCCCAAGTACTGGGATTACAAACTTTGCCACCACATCCAGCTAAAGTCTTTACTTTAAAAAGGACAGTGAGGCCAGGTGTGGTGGCATATGCCTGTAATCCCATTACTTGCCAGGCTGAGACAGGAGGATTACAGGTTCAAAGACAGCCCCAGCAACTTAGCAAGACCCTCAGCAACTTAGTGATACCCTGTTTCAAAATAAAATAAAATAGGGTTGGGGGTGTGGCTCAGAGGTAGAATGCCCCTTGATTCAGTATCCAGTAATACACACACACACACACACACGCACACACACACACACACACACACAATAGTGAGGCTGGCCATGGTGGTGTGTACCTGTAATCCCAGTACTTGGAAGGCTGAGACAGGAGGATCTCAGGTATGAGACCAACCTCAGCAATTTAGCAAGACCCTATTTCAAAATATAAAGAGCTGGGGGTATAGAATGCTCTTGGCTCAGCTAGGCATGGTAGCACATGCTTGTAATTCCAGTACTTGGAACACTGAGACAGGAGGATCACAGGTTCAAAGCCAGCCTCAGCAACTTAGTGAGTCTTTCAGCAACTTAGTGAGACCCTGTTTCCAAAGAAAAAATAAAATAGGTCTAGGGGTGTACCCTGGAGGTAGAAGGCCCCTGGGTTCCATCCCCAGTACCCCCCCACACACACACACAAATGCTCCTGGCTCAATCCCCAGTACCCTTTGCAATATCCCCCCAGAAACAGAGCAGCAGGATTCTAATCACATTGTAAACAAAGGCCAGTCCCACTGGCTGACCCTTTCCACGGGGGCCCAGCTGCTGTCCATGGTCAGTCACCTCCCCTACTTCCTTGGCAGAGTAAGCCAGGGCTGGGGCAGCCTCCTCAGGACTCCTAGGGGCAGTGCTGCCACCTGGTGGCCTTGGCGGCTGTGGCTGCTGAGTGGGGAGAGGGGTGGAGGGCAGGTGCTTCAGGCCCAGTTTAGGGCTCCCGGCCCTCTGAGATGACAGCCGCATCTGCCCTACGTGTGTTTTCTTATTTGTTCCCAGCAGGAAATCGATGATGTCAGAAACTGTGGGATAACTCTGCAGCCCCAATCAATAGACCCTGATTAATTCAGTCATGGCTGCTGGGTAAATTTGCTGCATCATAATTAGAATTATTAATTAAAAATAGGAAATCAATGGGCACAAATTAAGCAAAGGAGGAGTCAGCTGGGCCCCTCTGACATTGCTGGGGCAGGTGCATAAGGACACCCTGTGTTCAGCTCTAGGGTCCAGCACCCCATGTGACCCCCAGAGTCCCCCCACACTGAGAGCCCAGCCTCCAGGGCCTCTGCTCACCAGGTGAGCACCTAGGCCTCCAAAGGCCAGAGCAGGAGACCCCCCAGGAACATCTCCCTGCGTACCTTTATTTTTTAACTGACAAAGTTCGAATTTTAAATTAAAAACGCCCTTTATTTCTGCTCCACTATTTTGCTTTTCTATTCACAAGCATGCATAATTTTTATCATCATAATGTATGCATAGAGTATGTGATAGTGCCCTCTTTTCTCTCTACAGCATAGCATAATCATTCTTTCATAATTACCTTTTTTACTGACTGCATAATATTCTCTGGATTTGCCATAATCTGCCCAACCAATTCCCTATTGTTGATGTTTAAGTTGATTAATAATAATAATATTAGCTAAATTCACTGGGAGTCCCTTCTCACTGCTTGAGCTGTGGGTTTTTTGAATCCTCACAGCAACCTTGTGATGTACGTACTACTATTTTCTCCTTCAGATAGGGAAACTGAGGCTGAGAGGACGTAAGTGACTTGTCCGAGTGACCCCAGGTCACACGAGGCTTGTGGAGGGGGAGTCTGTAGGAGAGCCGGGGTCTTGGGGATGATGTGTTCTGCTTCCAGCTTTTCTACATTCATACAAGCAGGGGGCTGTGCACAGGTGTCTCACTTCCTCTTCTCCAAAGCTCATTTTTACACATGAGGAAACTGAGGTCTGCAGGGAAGATATAATTTGGCCCAAGTCCTCCAGCTGGATAATGGCTCCTCATTGCTTCCTCAGAGCTTCTGAAGTCTTTTTTTTTTTTTTTTTGTACTGGGGATTGAATGCAGGAGCATTCTACTTCTTAGCTACACCCTACCCCCAGCCATTTATTTTTTATTTTGAAATAGGGTTTCACTAAGTTGCTGAGGGTCTTGCTAAGTTGTTAAGGATGGCCTCAAACCTGCCCTCCTCCTGTCTCAGCTTCCCAAGTTCTGGGATTGCAGCCACCACACCCAGCTTCTGAAGCCTTATGGTGGCTACATCCGGGCAGAGCAATCCCTAAGAACATCTGCCCTCAACTGGGTACAGGCGCTGAAGCTGCCAGAGGGACAGAGCAACTCCTGTCCTACTTGGCATTCATTATACCAGGCATGGGACGATCCCTCCTGTCACCACTGACCCTTTTATACATATCCCATATCATGCCAGGGAGGAGAAGCCACAGAGGCCCTCTGTGGACCCGGCACTCTGGCTGGGCATTCCCTCCCTTCACCTGCTGTCCATTCCACTGTTGCATCTGATGGCTCTCTCTTGTTGAGAGCTGACCACCTGGCCACATCCTTGAGAGCGATTTTCTCCATCTTCATCCCTCTGAGATGCAGACACATGCTGTTCACACAGGCTGGGCCTTGGCTGCATGGGCTGTGGGTTAAGGGTGATCTCCATGGCTCCCAGTGGTGGAACTCCACCCTTTCTCTCCCCCATTTAAGAAAACATCTGGTCATGCTAATGATAGTGAGGGAAATGCTTATGCACTGGCAACCTTGACACTTCTGTAATTTAGCATGAAAAATAAATTATTCACCAGCTCGGTGTGATGTTAGTAGCAAATCATTTGTGACAACCCCCGCACTCTATTGTGTTATGTTGGTTTGTTGTGCGCAACGCCACAGGAAGAACACCTAGTCTAAAATATACAGACTGTTCCACACTGGTACCAAAAGTGATTTTCCAAAATACCTGAAGATTTGAACAAAGTCTTCCAAGGCTCATATATTTTTTTCCTTTTGTTCAGAAAATCAAATATGACCAGCATTTTCACTTACTGGATTCTGCTCAGCAGCCCATCCCTGCCTTTGAGATGCCCACCTCTGCCTTTCTTTCACCCTGTGATACCTCTCCTCCCAAGGAAGGGTCATTGGGACCTAAGGAAAGTAGTCCTGAAAAACAGATGCACGCCCACCTGGCAGAGCCTCTCAGGCCTGCTGTTCATATCTGCACCCCCTTCTCCACCTCTGTCTTCCTGCCCTACAGTCTGCACCCCTAGTCCCTGAGAAGGAGTCCCCCAGGACACTCTGACTTCTCAGAATGAGGTGCGTGGTCCCAGATGACTGTCAAGAAGTCCCATTAAGGGACCAGTCTTCCTTCCACTGCTAATTTACAGCCCTTATGTGCTGTAAAAAAAAAAAAAAGAAAGAAAGAAAAAGTTAGTTTGAAGTGTTCTCTAACCAACTTAATTACCACAAGCCTCCTTCTGAAGATCGTTCTAGCTAGCGGAATATTAATCTGCAATTCAAAGAGTCCCCAGGCACAGATTGCAAGATCTCATACATGCAAGTAATTAAGACCATGAGTAGTCAGACTCCAAAGAACCAGGCATTTTCTCCCAGAACACAAGAGCATAAGCTCTTGTGAACTTCAAGTGATGGTGCTGGTGATTGTGCCAGCCCCCCATCTTGCCTGACAGGCCAGCCTGGGACAGGAATTCAGGTTGTAATACTTCATGAGTTCTAGAACAGGGGGTATTGTTAGACAGGGGCAGGATGATATAGGGGAAGAGCACTGGACTGAGAGTCCAGAAACCTGGTTTAGAGTGCTGTAACTCTTTTACCTTGGGCAAGTCACTGTCCCTTCCTAATAAGCAAGAGTACCCTTGACTGTAAAAGAAGTGAGCTGGGTCAGCAGCCTGTGATCGTGTGTGTGTGTGTGTGTGTGTGTGTGTGTGTGTGTGTGGTTATTGACCTAGTACTTACCTTGACTGATGTAAAATTGGTAGTTTTCCCCTTGTCCTCTGAAGAAGGCTTGCAGGAAGGCCAGTCAAGCAGGACTCAAGAACTCTACCCTCAACCCCACCTCTGTTCCCATTAGAACATCCCTACTTCTATGTCTGTCTTATATTTGGAGTTCTGTAAAAGGTTTTACTTGAAGAAAGAGTTCCTGATTTTAAAAAAGAAAAAAATTACTGAAAACCACTGACTGTGGTGATATGTGTGGTTCCTGTCACCTCTGTGGCCTCAGACTTTATGACCCCATGTCATCCTTGGACACTTCACTCTCCCACACACCATCCCTGGAAGTGGCAGGAAGAAGTGCTAAAAAAGTGTAGGGGACAGAATCCTGACTCCCTGCAATCAGGGACCACATCTGACCTGTGCTTACATTTGTCCTTCGTCCCAACACCTGAGCCCTGTCCACTCCCCTCCCCTGCCACCACAATGCCTAAAACAGGTGCTAGGCTCTTACTAGATGTTCAGTAAATGTAGTTGTTGATGGTGGGAAGGAAGAGAGAAAATGTCTTTCTGTGTCATTGTTTTGTTTCTGTTTACCTTAGCATGGGCCCTTGGAAAATATTCAGCTTTTCCATGACAAGAACTTTAGCAAAGAATCAAAAAATTGGATCAAGGGAAAGCCATTCAACTTGCTGTTGGAATATCCACGTGGTGTGTGTGTGTGTGTGTGTGTGTGTGTGTGTGTGTGTGTGTGTGTGTGTGATTTTATTTTCCTAAGGTCATTCCAAGTGTGGGCTTGGCTATTACTTGAGGCTAATTTGTGCATAAACCTCATGCTGTTAGTGATGCATGTTAATGCTGCCATCACCATGCGGAGGTGGCCAGGACTGGCAGGAGTGCCTGGTGACTCACCTGCACTGACCCAGGAGCCTTCCTGTTAGCAGGCTCGGAGCTGGTCCCAGGGAGCCCTGAGCCAGGCAGGTCATCGTGTGCAGCCACTGGATCAGAGCCTGAGTTAGTCTTGCTGATAGCCACTGAACCAACAGGAAGAATTCAAACCAG
The DNA here is from genome assembly GCA_004027655.1 of Graphiurus murinus. Classification (NCBI taxonomy): domain Eukaryota; kingdom Metazoa; phylum Chordata; class Mammalia; order Rodentia; family Gliridae; genus Graphiurus; species Graphiurus murinus. The sequence goes on from PVLC010003111.1 coordinate 40,099, forward strand.
GCTGATTCAGAGAATGTGCTGAGGTACCTGGGAGATGGGGAGGCAGGGGCTTGTGAGGCTGGATCCGCTGACTCAGTTTCCTCTGCTTCCCAGGAAAGCACAAAGGAGCCCCTCCCATTGCATGCCCACATGTGGACACTGCCCTTTCTTAGAGACCAGGTGGGCTGCCAGCGGAGAGCTGTCCTTGGCCCTCTCCCAGCCAGGAGCCCACCTCTCTATGCTCACTGCTCTGGTCTTTACAATGGGCTTTTATATACAGGTTACTTCATGTCATTCAGATATCTTATTCCTGGGATATAGACTGGAACAAAAGGCAGAATGACAACAGCAATTAATTTTCCTGTCGAGAATGCCAGCAGCAGCAGCAGCATAGGAGACAGAGAGAGAGAGAGAGAGAGAGAGAGAGAGAGAGAGAGAGAGAGAGAGAGAGACTGAGACCAGAGCCAAGGAGCTTGGCAGAACGCTGAGATTTTAAGTGCATAGCTCTAGATCCTGTGCCTTGACTCTCTGGGCACACCGCTTCAAGGCTCAGCCACTCTTGGAGAAGAGAGGGAAGGAGCGTGTGTGCTCACGGGACCTCGATGTTTGGCCCTTCTGATCGGAGATAAAATGGAAATGAGTAGTGCACTCATACTGTAGAGAGCTCCAGGCCAGCTTGGCTTTAGCCCCGTGGTCCCAGAAACTCATTCGGGGAGAGCTGGGTGCCTGGGCCCACGTGGCACGTTCATTCTAGAGATGCAGAAACCAAGTGGCCTGAGGCCGTGCTGTTGAGTAGCAGACTCCCCTGGGACATTAGAGCAGGGACTAGATCCCCAGTCTCTTGCCTTCTAGCCCAGCCTCTCTCCACTGCCCCATCTTGCCCTCCTCTTCCCTCAGAGTGTTAACAAATTGGGCATGTATGTGGGTCTTCTCATCTTTATCCCACCTACATCTCTGTGAGTATCTCTGTGAGTTCAGGAGCCCTGAAATGGTCTCCATTTTGCAGATGAAGAATGCCAAGGCTCAAAAAGACTAAATACCACCATTGTAGGGTACCACAGGTTAGCAAGGTCTTTGTCTTCCAATTTCACCTCACTCTTACAGCCATCCTGGTGGACAGGTTTTAGTGTATCCATTTTCCATTTGAGAAAACATAGGGTTTCCCCAAGGTCGCATGGCTAGTCAGCGGGTAAGCTGGACCCGGGCCCAGCTACTCTCCACTATGTGAACGGGCAAGTGGCTGAGCCAGGACCAAACGTGGCCCTGACATTCCATCTGCCAGCCCTCTATACTGCCCCAGGTGGGCCCCATTTCCTGACTCAGTGAGATTGCCCCCAGCTCAGTGAGTGGAATGACACCATCATATCCACTTAGAGATGCTTCTGTGCCCACCACTCAGAAAGCCTGTGTGTGATGCTTGCAAATGTCACCAGGCACTATGTGAAAAGGTTTTCATTTACCCACAGGGAAGCCAACTGGACATTTTGCCTGAAAACTTTCTCAAGGGTTTTTTCAGCTTAACTCAGCCCCACATGCTCACTGCTCTCTTTGCTCCCCACCCTGAGAGATCGTTCTGCTTCATACTTACTGGAGCGGAAACCACAACAGTATTACCGATTAACAATCAGATCGCACTTAAGTATTTTTGCAAGTCTGTTTTCAAGCATTTGCCCACCTGGTGAAATGATCTCCACTCGGCGTGAAGGATCAGAGGTTCTCTATAAGGAAGGGATTTGCAGCCTGTCAGTGACTGAGCTAGAACTCCACCCCAAGCTTTCCACACCCCAAGCACTTTTGTGCTTGTCAGCATAAGGACAGGAGAGACAAGCAAGGCCTAGCAGAAGGCAGAACGGGGGGAAGTTTCAGGAAAACTGATGCCATAAGTCCTCCTGTGAAGGGCTCCTTACTGTCACTTTAATCACCAGAAGGTCCTGGAAATTGAAGCATTATTTTGTATTTTAGAGGGACACGAATGGAAGAAATTATTTCTGTGCTTTCCATGGCCTGTGTTCTTTGGTGTGTGTTCAGCACCAAGGACAGCGCCCTATGACCTGCAGAAAACAGATGGATAGGCCGAAAAAGGGTCTTCTCCGTTCAGAGTCCTGCCTTCGCCCAGTGCTTCCACAATATGTGGTGCCTTCTGGCCTCTGCTTGAATCTCCCCTACAATAGAGACCTTACCACCTCTAAATTCAGCCCTTTCCACTGAGGCATGGTTTGCCTTTGGGGCTGGTGCCTCCTATCTTAAGTACCAAGTCAGGAAAATGGTTACTACTGAGAAGAGGCCCACCAAACTCTTTTTAAAAATTATTAAGAGCCAGGTATGGTGGCACATGCCTGTAATCCCAGTTCTTGAGAGGCTGAGACAGGAGGATCACAAGTTCAAGGATAACATCTGCAAGTAGTGAGACTCTCATCAACCTAGTGAGACTCTGTTTCAAAATAAAAATTAAAAGAAAAGGACTGGGGTTACAGCTTGGAGGTAGAATGCCCCTGGGTTTTATCCCCAGTACCACAAAAAATAAATATTTGTAATATACGAAAATAGAGAAAATAATATTAAAAACATTCACTACAAATGTTAACATTCACTGTATTTGCCTCAGATCCTTTATTTATCATTTATTTATTATTTTGGGGTGTGTGTGTGTGTGTGTGTGTGTGTGTGTGTGTGTGTGTATGTATGTGTTACTGGGGATTAAACCTAGGGGCATTCTATCTCTGAGCTACATACCCAGACCTTTTTATTTTTTTTTATTTTGAGAAATGGTCTCATTAAGTTGCTGAGTCTCACTACATTGCTGAAGCTATCCTTGAACCTATGATCCTCCTGTCTCAGACTCCCAAGTACTGGGATTACAGGCATGTGCCACCATGTGTGGTGCCTCAGGTCCTTTTTAAGAAATGTTACAAAAACCTTTGAAGTCCCCTTTGTGTCCTTTTGTGCTTATTGAATTCTCCTTCCTCTTCTCCCCAGGAGTCATCTGTATGGTTATTAAGATCTTTCAATCCAGAAAGTTATGTGAGGGCCAGAAGAGTTCCTGCAGGTCTCAATTAACAGATGAGGAAATCAAGGCTTTAGGCAGGGAAGCGGCATCATCAGATTGGTCACTGAAAAAGATCACCCTGGACCTCAGGTAGCGATGGGGTGTGGGGACAGGCTAGAAGTGGGGCTCTGGCTTGGAAGCTTGTTACAACCATCTATAGCTGTGGATGTTCTTTCCCCTGGTGCTGCCAGGATGCCAGCAATCCTGAGGCCCAATGGCTTATCCTGGGCCAGCTTCACCCCCTCACACACTACCCATTCATCCAGCATCCCAGGGATAAAAAAAAAAAATGTGTTTTCATGAGATGTGAGAAGAACATGGCAAAGAAGGGAAAGTGGGATACCACTCCCACATGGCAGGGAAAGTCAAGTAAAAGGGGAGGGGGGTCTTCATTTCTGGCTTGTGTCTGTTTCAGCTCAGATTTTGTAACAGAAATAGCCCTGGGCCACCAAAGACCTGTTCTAGGCTCAGCATTGCCCCTAGTTTATTGTGTGGCCTCAAAAAGATTCATTTTCCCTTTCTGAGTCTCTGCTTCTTCACTTCAAAGTGGAGAACCGGACCAGCTGATAGCTGAGGTGTCTGTGCTTCTAAGTTATACTATGTCCTCTTCACCCTCTGAGCCACCTATGGGACTCTGAACTCTTGGGTCTGCAGATAGTCTGCTCAACTCCAGCCCTTCATAATCATAACTTCTGCTGTTCACTGTGCATTTATCACGTGCTTAGCTTTGTGCTAAGTTCCATGTAGTCACCTTTGCTTGAATACAACTGCACTACTGGGTAGGTGCTGTTTTTATTTTACAGATGGGAGAAACTGACGCACAGAAGGTTTTAAGAATTTGCCCAAGGTCACTCTCTATAGAACCAGGACTTGAGCTGTTATGCCCCCAGCCTTTTTAATGTGTTTTTGTTTTTGTTTTGAAACACGGTCTCCTGAAGTTGCTGAGGCTGGCCTCAAGCCTGCATCCTCCTGCCTGTGTTTCCCAAGGGCTGGAATTACAGGCATGTGCCACCACACCCAGCTAAGCAGTGTTTTCTCTTTAACCCACATCACACTATGAAAGAAAACCTTATCTGAGGCTCCCCTGAGCTTTGTGAATGACCAGACCCCACCTCAGAGAGCTCTTCTAAGGAGGCTGCCTCCTGTTTGCTCATTTTAATAAAAGCCTTCTCTCTCCTGCACCTGAGTGATGATGGGTAGCCATCATCTACAGCGTTTGCTTTGCCTTGAAAGCCTCCGGAACTCCCCAGCTGAAGACAGCTCAAGCCACGAGCTCATTAAGCATGAGAAGCCCATCTCCCACTGCCGAGATGCAGGCAAGAAAATTCACGATCGTTCGCTTTTCTGTAAAGTTGAAAAGACCTGGTGCACCCAATCCCCAGCTACTCGCTTTCAGGCCCCCTTTCCACTCCTACACCCCCGCTATTCAATTAGCTGCCAATTAAGCATCCAGGGTTCCCCAGGTCCCTGCTAGCCCTTGACCCAGGACAGGGGAGGACCACAGAGCTCTCAGCCCAGGTTCAAAGGCATTTGGACTGTGTGCTGGGCTTATACAGGCTCCCTTCTCAGAGGCCTGACTTCCTTTGAAAAAGAAATGCTTTAAAAGGAAAAGAGAAGAAAACTCTGCACGTTGGGGAGGTCTGCTGCACCCTGTTATGCTCAGACAGCAATTCCCACAGTCTCCTGCTGCCGCCAATCTCCCAGCACGCCAGTCTGGGGCAGCCTCAGCTCGTTCTCCCACACCACCCATCTAGGACCCAGCCACTGAGGGAAGGGGGCTCGCCCCTGCACATGCAGCTCCGACGAGGGCATGGTGCTTGTTGCTTGGTGCTCATGCTTGAGCAGGAGAGCTGAGCATGAATGTCCCCCACAGCAGCCCCAGCCAGGGCCAGGCCCCAGACATCAATGGGGAGAAGCCCCGGCTTCCTTGCTCGGGGCTGGGGCTCCTCTGAGGCCAGTTCCACATTGTTCCAATCCCAGAGGCTCCAGGGGCACTTTGTCTCCCTCTCCTGTTCCCTTTCCCTCCCCCCTGCTTCCTGGCACGCCACAGGGTCTGCTTCTGGGGCATTTATAACCCAGCGATGACCACAATGACTTGTTATTAATCCCCACACTAATTCAGCTGCCTAACGAGTGCACCCTTGCATATGCCAGGACATGGTGATCGATGGCTTTGTTTATCCACTCATTTATCTGCACCTTTTCGTGAGTGTTTAGTTCACTATTCTGACACCTCCTTCTTACAGTCATTGAATAAGGTACATTTGTACCATATTCTGAAGACAGCCATGCAAGGCTCTTAAGAGCCCCATGTTACAAGCAAGATGAGGATGCTAGACTGGACAGGGGAGGTGGCTTGCCCAGGGTCACACGGATGGGAAAGGCAGAGATGAGCCCAGGCCGGTGTGATCCCAACGCCTAGGGCCTGACGGGGTAAACAGCCACTGCAAAAGCAAAATGCGGTAGACACGATGTGTTTCATGTGTGGTGGGGAGAAGAAGGTTCCTGAACACTCCCCTAAGAAGGAGGACTTCACTGGGTATGGCTTGGGAGGCTGAGACAGGAGGATCTCAGGTTTGAGGCCAGTCTCAGCAGTTTAGTGAGACCCCATTTCAAAATAAAATAGGGCTGGGGATGTGACTCAAGAGTAGAACACCCAATGCCAAAAAAAAAAAAAAAAAAAAAAATGGAGGATTTCATCTGAACCTCGACAGAGCAGCTTGCAGGAGGCAGAGGCTCCTATGTGTGGGGTCTGCAGGCCCTCAAGGAGTGACTCCCCCTGGAGGAGTTTGGAGCTCCTCAGACAGAGGGGGGTGCTGAGGCCTGGGCCACTTCTCAGAGAAGCTCATTAGATTCCTCTGAAGTCCCAAGCCCCTAGGGGCTCAAAGGATGTTCCAGAAGCTTCAAACATAGATGTCCTGCTTAATGAAGCGCCCGCCGTTGCTGGCCAGGCCTGTGGTCCTCAGAAATCCTAAGGGTCATTAGCACCATCCCCTGGGCTCGAGTGCTGGTTCCTGGCTGGGTGACCAGAGAGGGCAGTTGGCTCCCGGGGCAGGAGGAGAACTTGGCCTTCCCTGCACCCCCACGCCCTCCACACTGTTCTCAGCTGCCCAGGACCCACCACACCTGTGACCTGCCCTCCTACCCCCTCATCTGGCAAACACAGCACCCATGTTTAGTGATGGGAAAGACAGACTTCAGGAGTCGTGGCTTGGCACTGGAGACATAAATAACAAAGGGAGGAGCTATATTTAGTGAGGCCTCCATCTCCCCTAAAGAAGGACACTGTAATTTATGAGATCTCAGCTTGCATATGACTGTCAGCACATTTCCTGAGTCTCCTGGAAACGAGGAGCCCTGAGCTGCCCTGAGCGCTCCCCTCCCACCATCCGCCCTGTGCACTGGCTCCTACCTGCCATGGAGGAGGCTCCTTGGTGCTGAGGGGTATGAGTGGTTCTCTCTCTCTCTCTCTCTCTCTCTCTCTCTCTCTCTCTCTCTCTCTCTCTGCAGGGGGTCTGGGGCAATGATGGGATGCAGGGAGGAACTGTCTCCCTATGGTCTAGGGCTGCAAGTCTTGCTTTATCACTTTCCTGAAGTCACCATCAAACATTTCCAGTACTTCCCATTTCTCTCACATGGAGCCCCAGCTGCCTGCCCCAGCCACTGGGATGCAGCCCCTCCCTGTCATCCAGAGCCACCCGTCCTCCACTGCCTGCATTCCAGCTGTGCTGCCTTCCACCTTCAGTGCTGTGGCTCCGCCGAGCCCTCCCTGCCCCAGGACCTTTGATTGTGATATTCTTCCAGAAGGCTCCCTTATTGCCTGCTTTCCCCATGGCTGCCTCCTCCTTGGCCTTCATCTCTCCGTGTCCATGTCATCTCCTTGGAGAGGCCTTCCTTGGCCTCCCACTTGAAAGGAAGCCCCCCTCCTGGTTTTCTAATAAGGTCTTATTTATACCTACAGGCTCTTCCTGCAACTTATATATCTACTTGCTAATGCCTCCACTCACTCAGTGAATATTCACTGAGCAGCTACTATGCCAGACACTGTTCGGGTGCTGGGGATACAGCATTGAATAAAACAAGGCCCCGGGGCCTTCTGGAGCCAACATCTTAGTGGGAGTTCCACACAATGAACAAAAAGATAAAAACAAGTATGTGAAACAGCGTTGCATAATATCAGATAGTGTCAGTCTTGTAAAGAAAAGATGGGGTCGAGGTGGGGGAAGAGTAGTCCAAGAAGGCTCTGAGGAGGTGGCGTCTGAGCAGGGCCGGGAGGAAGGCCTTTGCTTGCTGGTTGTTTCTCTGCCGGGGGACATTATTCCCTCCTCTGTCCCTAGTGCCTGGCATATAGTAGGTGTTCAGTAAAGTTCCACGGAGTGATTGAACAGATGATCAGCTAACCAGAACTCTGGCTCCTGCTGCAGCAGTGTCTTTCTGTGGCCTCATCCTTCGCAAACTCAGGAGCAGCCAGTCCCCATCCTTTGATGATAACTCAGTGGACGCGATGGCCATTTGTCACTCACGCCCAGGCCTCCTCTCCAGGGAAGCCAGAGGTCGTCACCAGCTCTGATGGATAGCGTGTCCTCTGACTGGCAGGCCAAGTCGGGAGCTGCTCTCAAAGGCCCTTCCCCACTTGGGGACAAATGGACCATGACACAAGTGACACAAATAACAAGGCAGAGTGAGCAGGAGGCCCCAGTACCCAAGGGATGTGGCTTCCCACTGAGATCCCGTGGGTCTCAGTGTTAAGTGGGCCCTGTGTTAAGTGACCCCAGTGGGCAGGTGGTACCTAGAGCATGGTGGGTGGGCCAGGGCCCGAAGACCAGAGGTCTCCACTCTTCCACCTAGACCAGGGGCCTCAGGAACCTGCTTCACTTCTCTGGGCCTCAGTCTATCCATCTGAGCAATGGGAGTCCAATCTTTGCCCTGGTGATTTCTAAGCACAGGGGTGTTTTTAAAGGTCAAAAGTGTTCTATAGCCAGGCATGGTGGTGCACACCTGTAATCCCAGTACCTGGAAGGCTGAGACAGGAGGATTGCAGGTTCGATGTCTGCCTCAGAACTTAGCAAGAACCTTAACTCAACTCGAAGGAAGGAAGGAAGGAAGGAAGGAAGGAAGGAAGGAAGGAAGGAAGGAAGGAAGGAAGGAAGGAAGGAAGGAAGGAAGGAAGGAAGGAAGGAAGGAAGGAAGGAGCTTTAGAGATACATAACATTCTTACAAACACCAAGTTTCCAACAACATTTAAAGGGTAAGCTGCTGGACACAGTGGCACACACCGGTAATCCAGGCTACTCTGGAGGGCCCAGCTCAGTGAGAGTGGGAGAGAAGTTATCTACTATAGCAAGAAGCCCCTCAGTGAGATGTATGGAAGAACTTTCTGACCAAGAGAAATTAAATACAGACATTTAAAGACAGAGGTTGGGTTTTTACACACTTTTCCACCTTTCAGCTACTTACTCCTTTGTCCTTATGTGAGAACCCAGCAGAAAACGGAGCAGTTCTGGGGCTGTGCAGATGGGTGCCAGAGCCACCTCCATGGCCCCACCTGGCCCCGGGCCTGTGGATTCCACGTCTCCTGCCTGGTGCAGTCACCTGAGTGAATCCTGGTAACTGCCATGGCCCCACCTGGCCCCGGGCACAGGACGCCTGTGGATTCCACGTGTCCTGCCTGGTGCAGGCACCTGAGTGAATCCTGGTAACTGCCACGGGAGACACAGGCCTGGAGTGTTGCCTTGCCCAAGGCCCAGGACAAAGCCAGACAGGCACTCCTTCCTCCAGACCAGGCTCCACTGTTTGAGGCAGTGGGAGGGGAGGGCAATGGTGGGAAAACGGCAGCAATATCGTGGCATGAAGTCGCTCCCCAGGGAGCCGGCTCACTCCCCAGCACGGCCTTCCCATTTCCTTTTCCACTCTGACCCTGCATTCATTTCCCTGGAGCCTTCATCTGGGGTGCAGGTCTCCTTCCCACACTGGAGAAATGTCACCAGAATCCCTTTGATCCCTGTCCCCAGTCTGAGGTTAGCCCAGGGATGCTGGGAGGGTACAGGCCCCACCCTTGGCAGCCTGTGGTGTCCAGCCGCTGCCTTTGAAAGGCTCTTCCAAAGAGGTAATTCCTTTGTGCACAGATGTGATTTATGAGGCTTTCTAGGCAAATTGTGGAGATAAATGGCCTTTGGGGCTGGGCCACTTCAAAGGCAGCGTGTGCAGATGAGAGGAGCCGGTGCTGGCCCTGCTTAGAGCCTGTGGGTGGCGGGGAGGCTTCCAGCCAAGCTGTGGGGTCCCTGGGCCAGCCCGCAGCTGGCCTCCCCCAGGCTGCACCCACCATTGCCTGGGGGAAAAGGCAGAGGTGCCAGGGTCGTTGAGGCATTTTTTCCCAGAGATGAGCGCAGCCGCTACAGGTGGAGGTTAGGGTTCCAAAGTGGATTCTAGAAGCAGCAGGGGATGGGAGGGGCATTGGCATGCTCCTATGAGCCTCTCCAATCAGCAAGGCTGGACACCTGGCAAGGGTTCCAGAGTCTCCTCTAACTGGTGCCCTGGACAGGCCTCTTCCCTAGGGCCAGCACCCTTCTACACAAGAGCCTGGGTATAAAGGAACTCCTGTGTTCCCTCTCCTGCCCCTTTCTCTGCGCTTCCAGGACTCTGGTGTTCAATGTCCTTGTTTGGGAAACAAGCCAGAGATCACCCTGGCTGCGAGGTGGAGAGCAAGTCCCTACCCACACCTGACCTCCATTTCTGTTCCTTACTCCTTCAAATGGGGAGAACTAGCTATCCGGAGGAGTTGTGGCTTAAATTGAACAAGATAATATCTGCCAAGTATCTAAGACCTGCTTTTCCTCCGCATCATCTGGGCATGCAATACTGTGGCATCCTGCTTCCAGAGGTGTCCCTGATTAAAAAAGAAAGGCCCTGATAAAGTCCCCAAAGTTGATAAACTTGACTTTCACGGCTTCTCATCTCCTCTCTCCTAACTCAGGCTAATAAATGTACACTCATGCCTTCTTAATCTGACTTCCAGATCTTCTAATTGCCACTTGGATATTAACAGGGAGCTGACTGATAATGCCTCGTGATGTGAGCGCCCTCTCCCCACACACACACCACACACCTGCACAAAGGCAAGCCCATTGGCATTTTAATAGGGATTCCTCTGCACCCCAAGGATGGGATCTTTTTTTTTTTTTTTTTTTTTTTTTTTTTTCGGTACAGGGGATTGAACTCAGGGGCATTCTACCTCCAAGCTATACCCCCAGCCCTATTTTTTTATTCTTTATTTTGAAATCGAGTCTCACTAAGTTGTGGAGTGCCTCACTAGGTAGCTGAGGGTGACCGCGAACCCGAATCCTCCAGTCTCAGCCTCCCGAATGCTGGGATTACAAGCGTGTGCCACCACGCCCGGCTCCAAGAATGGGATCTTAATGGTGCAATTGCCAAGCAGGCACAGCGAGATTTTGAAGCACAGGCCCAGTGCTGGCTTTGATTCACCCATCCGCAGAGCAATTCCAGGCCCTGATAAAACTGTCTTACTGACCTCCCTACTCCCTGACATTTGATGGTGAGACGTCTGGTAGGAAAGCCTTGGCTGGCTGGCGCTGGGACCAAGGCTGAGGCTGCGAGAGGAGGAGGGTAATGAGCTGAAGCCACTGCCTTCGTTCAGGGCATTTTAATGTCCCTGTCACCTTTGTTCTCTCCCCTATCTGTGCTCCCCCACCAGGCCCTACCTACTCCCAGGCTTCCTGATCCCTGGTCCTACGGGGGTGGGGGGTGTGCTCCCCAGTTATAGCTGCCAGGTTGACAGCTAGCCCAGAGCTCCCCATCTCTCCCTGTTCTTGTGGGCCAGTGTTTCCCTCATTTTTTTGTATGTGTCTCAAACTGACTGTGGGTTTCTCAATCCTTAGTACACAGTAGGGACTCAATAATGATTGTTTGATGATTGAATGAATGAGCCTCTCAGCTCCCAAAACCTGGTGTGGCAGGATAAAAAGAGCCCCAGATCCATATGAGCCGCTAATTGCAAATCTTGTTCTTGGGTTTATTCCCTGTGTGGCTGCAGGTTGAGTCCCTCAGCCTCTCTGGCTCAGTTTTCTGGGCTATGAAATGGGGGGCTTGAGTTGCATGAGATGACTTCAAAAGCCTATGAGTAAGAAAGGCAGTATCTGACTCTCAACTCTGCCTTCTGTAATCAGAAGTACTTTTACCCCCCTCCCCCAAGAACATTTGTCAGTATCCGGGGCCATTTTGGGTTGACAGCTGCATGTGTTTGTGGGAGGGGTGCTCCTGGCATCCCAGCATGTGGAGGCCAGAGGTGCTGCTGAACATCCTAAGTGCACAGGACAGCCCACAACAAGGGATTTTCTGGCCCCAAATGTGGGTAGTACCAAGGTTGAGAGACTCTGATTTCTTTATTTAATGTCCTTGGGGCTCAGTTTTCCCAGAGGAAAATGGGGTGATAATCCCACCTCGCCTGATTTGTCTCTCATCCTCTTTGGAACAGGCAGGGTATGAATCAATGGCACCGGCTAGTAAGAGGATTAAATGAAATGGCCCGTGTGCAAACGCAGCTGCTCCCCAGCAGGTGCTCCAGGTTAGGGTTCTCCCCATGTGCATGTGCTCACCCCTTGGTCCCTGTTACCCCAGGAGTCAGCAAGACCTGAAGGTGCAGCCTGTGCTCAACCAGCCTCTGGGAGGTCCAGCCTCCCCTTGGAGGTTAAGGGAGATACAGACAGTGTGCATAAGTCGCATGGAGAAGTAACAAGCGTAATAAATAGATCACTAAGAGCTAATGATGCATCATTATAATCCTGTGTGTCAGCATCTTCTAGGCTTAGGGACTGTGTCAGGAGATTTAGGTTTTAATCTACGGTACCTTGGTCTATTAATATTTAATTCCAACAATCTAAGTGGTATAAAGATTGGGAACTGAGCAATGGCTTGGCTCAGAGCCTGGGTAACCCCCTCACATTTGTCTTTTCCACACAAAGACAAACACCTCACACGTCATACCCCTGTTCCCTCTGGCCCATTTCTCAAGTGTGAATATTTGGCAATAGGGCATAGAGTCATACAATATTAGGACTGGAAGAGACTCCAGTATTTACCTCTCTCTCTCTGTGTCTCTCTCTCTGTCTCTCTCATTTTTGTGTGCGTATAGTACTAGGGATTGAACTCAGGGGTGCTCTACCACTGAGCTACACCCCCAACCCCATTTATTTATTTATTTATTTATTTACTTATTTATTTATTGTGTACTAGGGATTGGATGCAGGTGCATTCTACCTCTAAGCTACACTGCCAACCTCTCCATTTTCTTAGAGTCTCACTAAGTTATTGAGTGCCTCACTAAGTTGCTGAGGCTGGCCTTGAACCTCCAATCCTCCTGTCTCAGCCTCCTGTACTGGGATTACAAGCATGCACCACCAGGCCCAGCTCCTTTTTATTTTTATTTTGAAACAGGGTCTTGCTAAATTGTCCAGACTGGTCTTGGACTTGCAATCCTCCTGTCTCCATCTCCTGGGTGGCTGGGATTACAGGTGTGCACCACTGGGCCCGCTCCTATCAGTGTTTCTTAGTAAGGACCCCACTGGCATTTGGAAGGTACAGTTCTTCACTGTGCATGAATGTTTCTAGTCGCTTGTAATGACCTAACCCCTCTCTCCCACATACCATTTCAGATTCTCTCCGGAGAAGGGTTACCTAGTCAAGACAAGAACTGCTGATCCAAATCTGTCCTTTTGCTGGTGTGAAAACAGGGACCCGGGTTGGGATGGAGGCTGCCTAAGATTGCATAGCATTAGCTCTGACTCACCCTTCAGTGCTCCCTGGGAATTGTGGCTTGGGCCTGGAAAGAGTGAAGGGGTTAGGCCACTGAGAACTTGACTGAGCTTTTACTGGGGCAAGTCAGTTGACGAATGACCTCTATCCCTGGGAAGTCACTTTATTTTTCAGCTGGAATGGTTTTGGGTGGCTGCTGTTCCATCTTTCCCTCCCTGCCTGCTGCTTTGTAGATTCTGGAGCAATCCCATGACCTGTCTGCATCCCCTGCCTCTTCTTAGGAGAGTGGGGGCCACGGACCCTTTCTGTGACTGCATCAAGCCTTTGCGTTGCTGGGGTAGGGGCCTTGGCCCACGCTATTGATCCAGCTAGGGTGGCTCAGGGTCAGGGGCCTCCAGGTCCGTGTCAGCCCCATGCCTCCTTGTGAATCTCAGGACCCCTATCTGTGGAAAGGGAAGGACCAGCCTTCTCTCCCATCTCCACTTGGGCCCAGAATCCTCATGTACACTTCCTTGAGAGGACTAGTGAGAACAGAGCTCACAGGAGGAAGGCAGTTTTTGCCCAGAGAGCTTTTCAAAGGACCTATGCTTGGGCCACCACCACCCATGGCCATCTAATTAAATCAGAATGCCCAAGGGTGAGTCCAGACATGAATGTTTCCTAAAGCTTCTCTGGATGATGCCAATGTGCAGCGAACCACTGTCAGGAAGTAAACTCCCACAAGCCACTGGGCTCAGCAGTTCTTAATAGGTGGGAGACACGCTGGCCAGGCCTGTCAGCACCGTGGACAGCTCCACCCTCACCTGGTGGGGTGAGACCCTGTGGAGGGGGGCAATCACAAAACAAGGCATTCCCCCAGCTCCCTCCTGCCCCCAACCCAGGAATACTCCAGGACCAACAGAAGATATTGAACTCCTTATCTGCAGGATGGGAATAATAATGGCATCTGCTATAAGTGAGAAAATCCACTTTATACCTTTATCTCATTGCCTGGCACATAGGAGCTGCTTAATCAACTGTAGTTACAATCATTGGTAAGGATCCTCCTTGTCATGGGGGCCCAGGAGTACACAAGGCCTGAACCCCAACATCTGACAGGTCAGCAGGGGAGGGGGTGACTTGCCAGGTCACCTAGAAGCTTCCCAGAGAAAACATATTCGCTTGAAAGATCAGCCAGAGCCAAGTGTAACGAGGAAGGAGAGTCTGTGACGGGAAAAAAAGGCCATGTGGCGGGGTGACATCCCAAGGCCAAACTGGAAAGAGTCTGCGATCATCTGTGGAAGAACGTGAAGTCCTATTGTAATTATAGTGGTGATAGTTTTTATTCACCTTCAGCAGAGTAGATAATCGACTTGCTGCAGCTCTGCCTCATTTCTCTGTCATTGCTGGGGAATGAGGTATTTTTAAGTGAATTTTCTACATAACTGAAGTTTATTTCTGTGAACCCTAACATTTTTCCCCACTTAATCACTCCAGGGAGAAATTTCTCTGGAATGGATTACACACTTCCCTGCTTCCCTAATCAGAATATTCTAAATTGAGTGTAATCTTTTCCTGTCTATTTCGATATAAGGGACTATTTGCCCCTATATTGATGGCTCCAAGTAGCTTTGCTTTTTAGCCTATGGATGTTTTCTGTTTATTTCCATGGTTCCCACTGTGACATAAAGTTCTTGCCACATATTTTAAGAGTCCCATTAAACATGAAGACACAAACATACACGTGTGTATACACACACGTGCTTGCACACCAGTCTGGAGTGTAGAAGCCAGAGTGTCAGACTTAATAGAATTGTATTTACATGAGCTGCTACAATGCCCCAGACCACCTTTATTATAGCACTGATACAGTGCACGAAAGGCTACTTTAGCAACTCTGCCTCCAATAGACTGTACACCCTAAGAGGGCAGGATGCCTTTAAGGTGCTTGGTACAAGTAGAGGAACAAAAGTCCCAAGTGTCACTGCATGAGCTTTGGGACAACATTCTGCCTTTCTTATCAGAGACATAGCTTTGCTTCCTTCTGGGTTTTGCTGTGCCAGCAAGAATAGAGGTCACATGATAAGCAAAGAACAACTGTATGCCCTGGCTGCACTGAAGACGAACTGGTTTTAGACTCCAGCGGTTTCCTACAAAGCCAAGGTCAGTTCTGAACCCTGAGATTGTTCACAATGCTCATCAGAGAGGAACTGGCCAGTCTCTGAGGTGCCCCTGACCTTGGGCTTTGCAGCTGCTGTCTTGCCCCCACCCAAATCACCTCTGAGTCTCTCATTAGACTATCCTCCAGAAAGTATCCCATTTACCTGCAGTGGAGATCTGGAACCAGAGGACCTGGGCCTGCCCTTGCTATATAACTTTGGACAATCACTTAACTTCTCTGACCCTTTACCTCTCTATCTGAAAAATGGGAAAATAAGAAAACCTAAATCATGGGGTTGTAAAGAATAAGTTTTATTAATGTGTGTAAACTTCCAGGATGGCTGCTGGCCCACAGGGAGCATTTAAAATGTGGTTGTCATTCTTATAATGGAATCATATGTACATTAAACATATGTATCAGCTGGGCATGGTGGCACACACCTGTAATCCCATTACTTGGGAGGCTGAGACAGGAGGATCGCAGGTTCAAGGCCAGTCTCAGCAACTTAGTGAGACCTTATTTCAAAGTGAAAAATAGGGCTGGAGATGTTGCTCAGAGGTAGAATGCTGCTGGGTTCAATCCCCAGTACTCTCCCACCCCCAAAATCCTTCTATGAATCAACCACATGTATTTGGCAAGGAAGAAAACACAGAGAAATGCTACAGTCATAATGCTGCTAGACTTTCTTCTCCCTGGGCATGTGTCTTGGAGAGGGTGGGGTGGAAGATGCTCGACTGCTGCTCAGTCACTCTCTGTCCTCTAAGCCTCTTTCAGTGATGGAGGCTATGGCTGTAAATGGACTTGGTATCTGCCTACAGTAATACCAGGTGGGAAGTGCGGAGCATGGCTCACTAGAAATTTGGCGGCTTGGTTTGTCTGTGTGAATACTTGGAGCACAGATGAAGAGGGTGAACCAAGACAGTTCTGGGACTCAGGATTCACTCTACTAAAGGCATGCAGGAGATTGATGGAGTGATCCTTCTACCAACCCTTTTGCCCCCAAAGATCCCATGTACTCAGGGACCACACTTACCTTGTTCTCTCATACACGATCCACACTGGGATCCCCTGCATCTGCTCATACTTAGCCAACCCCAACAACACGTGCCTGATCCCCCTCACTGGCTCCTTTCCTCTCTGAGGAAAGCAACCTAGCAATCTGGAGCACAAAGATCAACTAATCATCTTCTGATCTTCTCCATCCCTTCAAGCAGCAAGGTGCTGAGCCATTTCAGCTTGTCCAGAACTAAAGGACTTCCTGGAACTGGGGACTCTCCATGCTAAAAGCAAGACCAGCAGCCACCCTTCAGGCAGTAAAGTGAGCTGTCTTTTACAGCCCACCTGAGATGCCTTCTCTCCTAGGAAGCCTTGCTGGAGAGCCATCTTTCTCTCCATTGAATATCTTTCTCTTAGAACATTATTTGTCTGTCCATGCCTGGACTCCACAACCCACCCCCATCCTGGAGTTCATGGGAATGAGTATATAGTTTGCTGACATCTTGCTGTTGTGTGTCCTGTGTGCACCAGTTGAGGGTCAGAGGTGGGCCAGCTGGGTGACCTTCCTGGGGCTCGGCCATTCAGCCCCTTTGCACTGCTGCAGAATGTGAATTTCAGCCAAGCTGTCTAGACTGTCACTCTCTGAAACACTTAATTACATGTGAAGATCTTCAAGGCTGTTTGTTACCTCCCAGGGAAACATTTCCTCTTCCTGCTCCTTCTGAAGCTGGCTGCACAGAAAGTAATGGAATTGAACTGAGGATGATGCAAACAGGGGGCCTAGGTATTACTGAAAGGGAGAAAAAAAAAAAAAAGGATGGCAGGGAGATGGAACCAGGGGAGGAGCAGGGAGTTAGAAGAAATATTCTCAGGAATTTTCTCAAGATATGAGAAAATCAGTGAGTGTGGGGAAGAGAGGGAAGAGGGCAGAAAGAAGAAATGGAAGCCGAGCTGGGCTGGACTGGGCTGAGGCACTGAAAGGAGTAAGCACACAGAGAAGGAGGGTGGTCGACCAGGAGGGACAGGGTCTGGCTGAGAGTAAGGCAATTAAACAAGAAGAGTTGCACAGAGATAGAGGGAGGCAAACAGTTTGTGACTCCAGCATTTCAGGGCTGGAGAGGGGCTTGAGACCAGCCCTTTGGTTGGAAGGGAATGACCTGGCTGGGAAATGCTTTCTTTCTGAAGCTGCCTTGAGGAGCCCCCCACCCCCATTCCCCTGCCATTTTTAGCTTGCTTGTTTGGCCTGGTGGAAGAACCCATGGTGGTCAAGATGAGCCAAACAGGTAGACATGGTGGTGCATGTCTGGAATCCCAGTACTTGGGAGACTGAGACAGGAGGATGGCAAGTTCCAGGACAGCCTCAGCAACTTAGCCAGACTCTCAGCAACCTAGTGAAGCCATTAAAAAAAAAAAAAAATAGGGCTCGGGGTAGAATGCCTCTCAGTTCAATCTCCAGTAACACACACACACCCACACACACACACACACACACACACACCCTCTTGCTGCCTCGCAAGAGGGAAGAACGCAGAGGTGGGAAGGACACACACACACACACACACACACACACTTGCTGCCTCGCAAGAGGGAAGAACGCAGAGGTGGGAAGGCCGCATGCGCATTGGTTCCGGGCCCAGGCTCCAAGGAAAGCCCGCCGGGGAGCTTCAACCTCGACCGTCCCCTCTCTTGCAGGCTGCGACAGCGACCACTGGGGTCCCCACTGCAGCAACCGGTGCCAGTGCCAGAACGGCGCCCTGTGTAATCCCATCACCGGCGCCTGCGTGTGCGCCGCAGGCTTCCGCGGGTGGCGCTGCGAGGAGCTGTGCGCACCAGGCACCCACGGCAAGGGCTGCCAGCTGCCGTGCCAGTGCCGCCACGGCGCCAGCTGCGACCCGCGCACCGGCGAGTGCCTCTGCGCACCCGGCTACACCGGCGTCTAGTGAGTAGCGCGGGAGTGGGGTGGGGCTTGAGTGCGGGTGGGGCGGGGCCAGGGAGGGGCGGGGCTAGCCAGGGAGGGGAGGGGCTAGCCAGGGGAGGGGCGGGGCGGCCCGGCTGGCTTCGCCACTGCGGGCTCCGAGTTTCTAACGAATGGGCAGGGTGACGGGTGTAGAAGTGTCTGAAAGTCCTGACATCTGCAATCTGACCTCAAGTCCGGCCGAGTCTAGATGCCCAGGCCTCTCCCACACAGGTATCAGATCCAGGCCCTGGGGCAACTGGGCCAAGCAGACTGCATAGGTGGCAGCTGGCATGACCGAGGAGCTCATTAAGTACTTCCCAGGGGGCCCTTCCTGACCAAGAGCCCCAGAAGTTAGCTTGAAATTCTCTCCTGACCTTAACCCATACGCCTCTGCTCGCCTTTCCAGACCATAGGGATGGGGGGGGGGGTGACAGCCCTGGGCATATATTATATTGTGCAGATTTGGGAGGGTTACTGTGCCTTTCCTTTCCCCATGTCCTCTCGTCAGACCCCCAACAGCCCCTCACCCCAGGTCCCTGGAGAGTCCACATTGACAGAGGGCCTGCAAGAGAGTTTAGTTGAGACCTTCTCACAGGCAAGATCTGCGTTCTCCCAACCCTGGTGAAGGTTGTGCGGCCTCTCCAACAGCTCTGGGTCCTGAGGGAGCGGCCAAGGACTGACCACAGAGACATCCTTGATTGAGGGTGTGCCCTGCCCCAATGCCCGTCCAGCTCCAGGACCTTTGAGCTAGAAGCCAGGGCCACTGGATGAAGACTCAAGACTGAGACCCTGTGCACACCCTCCCCCACCCTCAACAGTGCCCAGCCCCCACACATGGAAGCTGGCAGCCTTCCAGAGCCTGGAAGGGACATGCCCTAGATTCTTCCCTCTTCTGAATTCAAGCAAATTCTTGAAGGCAAGATTCATGGACACTTCTCAGTGCCTTTGCTCATGCTCTTCCTCCTGCCTGGCATGCCCTTCCACTTGCTCAGGGAAACTGACTTCTTCAAGGCCCAAGTAAAATTCCTTCTGGTTAGGGAAGATTTCCTCAGCCTCCCTCTCTTCTTTACAGTAAGAACACACTTAAATCATCCCACAGTTATGGGCCCCAACATCCCAGTGTATTTTATCTGAGCCCTGCTTCCCTCTCCTGGCAGGGACTGGAACTGCATCTCAGCTGACCCTGCGCCTATTCAGTTCACACTGTTGGCGGACACACTAATTCCTAAGCGACTGCCTCCTAGGGAGGCTGGGAGCCCTGGGAATGGCAGCCCTGGGGTGTGATCCGAATGCTGCTGTGTCTAACCCCCTGCTTCTCCACGCAGCTGCGAGGAGCTCTGCCCCCCTGGGAGCCATGGGGCTCACTGTGAGCTGCGCTGCCCCTGCCAGAATGGGGGCACCTGCCACCACATCACGGGCGAGTGTGCCTGCCCTCCAGGCTGGACGGTAAGTGGGCCCTCAGCATCTGGGTGGGATACTGTGAGAGGTCTAAGCATCCTCACACACATCTTGAAAGTCTAGATTCCTCTCCCACCCTGAGTACTCCCCCCATTTATGGTCATTATTAGACACTTTCAGTGGTGCCATGGACACAGCTCTAAATCCCAGGCCTTCCATCTAAGTGCTGTGTGGCCTGAGGCAAGTTACTTAACATCTCTGAACCTGTGGTCTCTCATGTGCAAAGGAGTTGAATTCTTCTCATATAAGACTGACTCTAAGCCGGGCATGGTGGTGCATGCTTATAATCTCAGCACTTGGGAGGCTGAGACAGAAGGATTATAGGTTCAAGGCCAGCCTCAGCAACTTAGGCCCTCCACAACTTAGCAAGACTTTGTTTCAAAATAAAAAATAAAATAGGCTGGGGGTGTAGCTCAGAGATAGAATGCCCCTAGGTTCAATCCCTAGTACCACAAAAAAAAAGTTTAAAAAAAAAATAAAAAGATTGGCTTTATCTTCATACTCATATGAGCTGCCACATGTGGCATAAAGGGCTTGGGGAAGGAGGGGAGGCAGCAGGATATGGCTCATCTGAATTGATAAAACTTCACTCCCTGTATTCACACATACACACACACACACACACACACACACACACACACACACCCCACATCTGATTCTGTGAGCGCCAGAATCTGTATTTTAACAAGTACTCCAGGTGTTTCTGATGTAGCCTCAACCATGTAGTCTCATGTCTGGAAACATCGACTGCAGGACAGGGAATTTCAAATGCCAAATTCAGGTCTTACATCCCATACTGACCCTGAAAAAGCCTCAGTTACTCTGGTCTCTGCTTCCCCTTGTGCAAAACTGATTTAACAGCAGTAAGCCCTGTCCGTCATGGCTGCTGTCATTGGCAGGAACCTCGGATGAGATCGTGCATGCCCGAAGTGTTTTGCAAATGGGAGGGAGGCTCTCTACAATTGCTTGCTTTATGTCCCTGAATGCCACAGACTACCGTAGGCATCCTGTTGGCCAACACACTCCCCCTGTCAATACCTTCCTCGAAAATCCAAGCCTCCCAGCAGCCTTGAGCCCATTAAAGCTGACACTCTGAGGCTACATTCCTCTGTCTCCCAACAACACGCCCCATTTCATGGGGAACTCAGTGGCACATCTGGCTGCCTCCCCGCAGGGCCCAAGGACTGGGCCGCTAAGCAGAGGCAGGATATTTCAGGAGGCTGTGAGCACAAAGGTTATAGCGCAGTCAGGAGGAACCCTTGCAGGCCCAGGGATGTGGGTATGAGCTTGGCAGAATGTTTCAGAGGAGGGAAGGACCTGGGGATCCTCTGATCCAGCAGCGTCCAAACTTGGCTGCACACTACAATTGGCGAGAGGGTGGGGGAAGCTAAATACAGTTTCCCCAGCTCTACCTGAGCCCTTCTGGGAGCTCTGTCTTTAATAAGCTCCCAAATGACCCAGAGGAAGCCAGCATGTCTGCAAGACTGCGTTTAGAAATAATTGATCAAGAATGTAGGACTGCCGTCTGTGTTCCATACAAGCCTATGGTTTCTTTGAGTGAATTTGAGGATAAGGGGCCTAATAATTAGAACTCTGGTTCCCACTCCACCATCTTAATCCATTTTCTGTATTGAGTTCACATAAAAACAGGTTCTGTCAGCTTTAAGAGACTTGAACACAGCTGGGCATGGTGATATACACCTATCATCCCAGTACTTGGAAGGCTGAGACAGGAGGATCACAAGTTGGAGTGCAGACTAATTTATATATATATATATATATATATATATATATATATATATATATATATATATATATATATATATATATATCTGGGGTTGTACCTCAGAGATAGAATGTACCTGGGTTCAATCCCCAGTCCAAAAAAAAAAAAGAGGTTTGAACAGCACTAATCTGGTCCATACCTTTTTTTCTTGGATGAAGGAATTGAGGGCAGGGAGAGCTAGAGTGATCTGCCCAAGCCCACACAGCTGGCTAGGAGTGAGATAAACCTAGAATCCAGTTCTCCTGAGTCCTAGCCCTTGGTGTCTGTCTGTCTCTTCAAAGGAAGACAAAGGGCTGATGCCACCTCTCCCAGCCCTGCCAGTTTCTTCCGCCCTGAACTACTCTCTGGAAGGGCGCTCTCACCTCCAGCCAGGCTCCAGAGATCCACTAACAGGCAGGCTGGGTCCGGGCAGGCCCGGCAGGCCTGGCAGCAGGCGGTAGGTGGGATCGGGCAGAGTGGGGAGCACAAGCTGCAGCAGCCCCTGAGCCCATAAAGGCCTCTCCGGAGAGGCGCTTCAGGCTGCTGGTGGCAGAGGGGGACAGGATGAAGCCCACACGTGGAGGCATTTCTTTTCCTTCCCTAACACAGTGAGAGGTTTGTTCTTCCAGATGATGGGAAACTGTCGATAGAAACCTTTGGATTTCAGGACTTTATGTTTTTAATTTTACTGTAGACAATTGCATTTCTATTTTTGACATAGCATTTAACTTGCAGATTTGCATGAATTATTAATACCCCTTGTGCTTGCAGAGTCACAGCATAATGAAGCTGCGGCTCAGGCCTGAGGCTCCTCCCAGGGACAGCTGGGGCCAAGGAGGGGGTGCTGGGGAGAAAGGTCCTCCCACTATCATCTTCCATTGCTTAACTTTCCCATTGGCCTGCATGTGGCTTCCGCCACACATTTCCCCCTCTGAGCCTAGGGAATACAATTGCTCACTCACACCATGCAGCTCCCAAAAGGACCAGGACACTGTACAGTGCTGAAAAGGAGCTACCTGGAACTGTAGCTACCAACCTCCAAGAATGCCACAGGACACTCTGCTCGCCCAGCTGTCATGAGCCTTTTCTAGGAGGGGCCTTTGCAAAGAACCTGGGAATTCTTTCCCTTCTTTTTCTGGGCTCTGAAATCTTACAAAGCAGAGAAGCCAGCTGTGAGTAGTTTGATGGGTGGGCACTGGGGACAGGTGCAAAGATAGAAAGGGATGTGGCTGCCCTGCCTCCAGAGATCCCAGCCTGATGGACTGTGCGCGCGCGCACACACACACACACACACACACACACACACACACACACACTGACACACACAGGAGGGAAAGGACAAGCTGGAAGAGAAATAAGACTGAGAAGCCAGGAAATGGGTGTAGTTATCAGGAGGACCCAAGAGAAGGTTTTGGAGCTAAAGCTGTGGAATCACTGAGGCTGGGGTTCCAAATGGGTGATTGGCAGAGGCCACACCAGGCCTGTCATCAGGATCCCCTCCACAGCATCTACACCAGCCATAGCTCACCATCCACCGAGGGAGCCCGTACTCTCCTGGGACAGCCGCCATCACTGGAAGTGCCTTCAGATTCCCAGAGAAGCTGAGCCGTCTCTTCTTTAGGAGAACTGGCATGGCCCCAAGTCCTTTCTCCATATCTTTTTTTATCTTCCATTTAACCCTGGTCCTCTTAAGAGTGCAGCTGGTTTCCAAAACCGTTTGGTCTATTTCTGGGAGGAGCAGGGATTCCTCACCTGGTGTCTAGATGTCACATAGTCCAAGATCCCACTCTAGGTAGAGACACACCTGACCAAAGTACAAGTGCATTTGTTAGCTCAGGTTGCCATGGCTGTCATAGGCAGCGTGGCTCAAGAATTCATTGCCTCATGATCACGGAGGATGGAAATTGAGATCAAGGTGTCTGCAGGGTGGGTTTCTTCTAAGACCTCTTCTCACCTTGGGAATGGCCATCTTCTTCCTGTGACTTTGCACGGTCGTGTGTGTGTGTGTGTGTGTGTGTGTGTGTGTGTGTTCCTGAGGATTGAACCCAAAGGCATTTTACCCCTCAGATACACCCCAGACTGATTTTATTTTTTTTATTTTGAAATAGAGTCTCACTAAGTTGCTGAGACTGGCTTAGAATCTGTGATCCTCCTGTCATAGCCTCCCAAGTACTGGGATTATAGGCGTGCACCACCATGGCCAGCTGCGTATCTGTCTTAATTGCCTCTTCTTGAGTTGTAGCAGATGAGGGCCACCCAGAAGACCTCATTTTACCCTAGTCACCTTTGCAAAGGTGACCTCCAAATACAGTCACACTCTGACATATTGGAAATTAGGGCTCCAACATAAGAATTCTGAGAGGACATAATTCAGCCATCACTGCGGGAGAGAAATCCCTCTGTTAAGCCGACACTTTTTTGTCTGCTTTCTCCCAGTGCTCCCCTAAAGGCTGCTCTTCCAACCAGTGGCAGCTGACTGGTCACATGATTCTCCTGCGCCTCTCCATCCCAGGTTGTCCTGGGCTCCTATCACACTCCACCTCATCAGGTGTCATCTTGGTTGAAATAATATTCATTAAGTGCTCACTCATTAAGACACTGTACTGAGTTCATTCACATCTCTAATCTTACGTAATCTTCATGCCATCTCCTAGACCAGGGGTTACCATTTCCATATTATAGGTGAGAAAACCGAGACTCAGAATGATCATGTGACTTCTGAGCTCAACCATCTGAAAGGAAGCAGAGCTGGGATTTGAGTCCAGGTCTTGGCTTCGAGTCCAGTATTCTTTCCACTCCACCATGCAGCAAGACTTCCAAGGAATCAGAATCTTTCCAGCTCCAGGAGCCCAAGCCAGAGGGACCTAGAGACTCAGGGACCTTGGGTACCTGTAGTTTGGGAATCCTGAGCAGGGACTAAAAAGGCGTTCACATGCTTGACCAAAAAGTCTCAGGGCTGCATGGTTTCCCCAGGGAATGCTGGAAGGAAGCATTCTGTGCACCAGGCTATTTGGCTACAGGTTTCATCTCAGATGCACTGGCAAGAATAGGAACCTGCAGCCTATCAAGATGGAGGGTGTGTGTGTGTGTGTGTGTGTGTATGCATGCACACCTGCATGTGACTCCTCTCATCACTCATGAATCCCTAGAACTTACGGAGTACAATGAGAAAGGCAGGCCCATGACATGCCAGAGTACCCCACCACCACCTCCAGAAGGAAGAAGTTTCCCTACTCTGACACATCCATTAATCTCACCGTCCTTGGCCACTGCCTCTGCCTCTCAGTCCTCCCTTCTCTGCATCCCCTCCTGGCCCACTGCTCAGAGCCTCCATGTCTGGCATATGTATGGAGGAGAAATCTAAGCTAAAGGCCTCCCACTAAATTCATTACAACTCAATCATATTATCTTGAAAGATGGCTCTGGTCTGGCAGGCTTTTCCTCGCTAAACTAGCTTCATCGGTGTTGGTAATTATTGGTGTTTAATAATTGTGGGTTGAACTAATTGATTAATTAATTGGAGGATCATCCTTGTTCTCCATAATAGAAACGATTATCTCTGGTGTGTGAGAGTCTGAAAGGGTGGCAAGAGACAGGAGCGGGCTCAGATGTCTATTGTTAAAGACCTAAGATTCATATACCTAGTTTTAAAGTTATATAATAATACAAGGCTAATAATACTGGAGAGGGCAGAGAAAAAAGTCCCCTGCCACACCCATAAATCCCTAAAGGCAACCACTTTCAAACTTTTGAGATGTTTCTTCTGGCATTTCCTTCCATTTTTTCTACATAACATGCTTTACTGCCATTTCTTGACTTTTCTATTTCAGACATTTGCTGAATCTATTGACTTCCTGCCACAGAATAAGATTTACCGTACACACACATACAAACACAAGCAACCCTTCTCCCACCCTCCTCATATTAGAATTTTTGGTTAAATCATTTTAATGTCTATATCGATATGCTTATTGATGTGTTGTTACTAATTTATTCCTTATAGCTTGCGGGCAGAAATCTAAAACTCCTCTCAATGATGTCAGAGTCATCAGAAATCTCTCAGTATTTTGCTTTTGTTTTTGAGGTAACACTCTCAGAAGCCTTCATGCTTCTATCCAACATGAACTCTGCTTTCCGGGTCTGCTGCGTAGTTGTCATCTGACACCTTCTTTCACTACCACCCCTGGATTCCTTTCACTTCTCTTTTCTGTTGGGTCCCCTACTTCCTGGAAACCATGCCTTTTTTCTTGGATAATTCTTTTTGGTGGGAAAAATCCTCCATTAGCTACCTACAAAGTTTCTATGGAAGGTTAATTTTTTGAGGTTGTTCAAATCTGAAAGATATCTTTATTGAATCCTCCACTTGAGTGTTAGTTTAGTTGGGTGTAGAATTCTAGGTTGGAAATGAGTTTCTCTCTGGATTTTTTTTTTTTTTTTTTTTGCACTGGAGATCAAACCCAAGGGCACTCTACCACTGAGATACATCCCCAGCCCTTTTTAAATTTTTTATTTTGAAGCAGGGTCTCACTAAATTTCCTAAGTTGTCCTCAAACTTGTGATCCTCCTGCCTAAACATTCAGAGTAGATGGAATTATAGGCATGTGCCACCATGCCTGCCTTTTCTCTCCATACTTTTAAGACATTCCCCATTGTCTTCTAATTTCTAGTTAAAAAGTCTGATACCTTGATTTCTGATTTTTGTATGTGACTTCTTTATTCTTTCTACAAATTTTAGGTTCATTTCTTTATCCATAGAGATATAAAAATTTACAATCATGTTTTGATGTGAGTCTTGTCTTCCTTCCTCCCTCCCTTCATTTCTTCCTTCTTTCCTTCCTTTCTTTTTTACCTTGCTGTATATTTTCTCTATTTTCAGTCTTCTTCTTTTTCTCTCTTATTCTATTTTGTAGGAGATCTTTACTTCCAGGGTTGGAGGTGTAGCTCATGATATAGTGCTTGCCCAGCCTGTGTGAGGTCCTTGGTTTGGTCCCTAGCACCACAAAAAGAAGCAAGCAAACAAAAAATTTTCAGCTCTGCCATCTTACTTTTAATTTTCAAGAATTCTTTACTGTTCTCTAGATATCCCCCTTTTTAGCAATCTATTCTTTCATGAATGTAATATTTTCTTATAACTAGCTACCTGATGATATTCACTTTAATTATGTTAGATTTTTCCTTCTCTTCTTTTAGATTTTCTTTGCTCCTGGCATAATTCCTGATTCTTTTATGTTCTTTCTGTCTGTTTTATTTCGATCTTCATCTTTCATGTGAGACCCTACTTCAAACATCTTACAATCTTTGACCTTTTGATGATGTTTTATAGTGAGCCTCAGAAAATCCAGTTGAGGGTGGAGGGAGATGCCAGGCCTGTTGAATGACAGGACCCTCAGATATAGTATCTCTGTGGATCATTTCTCCAGAGCTCATCAGTGTCACCCAAAGAACCCTCAGCCTCCTGCCACAGGGAGGAGGCAATCATCATTGTGGCAGTCAGGCAGGAACAGAGCAGAAGATCTGATCACTCAACAAGTGGAATCCACCCCACCTTCAGCAGGGCCTGGGTCCCTACATACAAAGCCTGTGTGGTCAGCCTCTCCAAAAGGACATCGCCTGCCTGTTTGACATGGGGACAAAGATCAATGGTCTGGTCCCTTGTATCAACCTTCAAACAGTTCTGTTCTCACCACACCTGCTTGGGTGCTGGTTTCTCTGAGGCTAGAAAGACTTGGCCACACAACCTCATGATGGTGCCCCCCACACCCTTTGCAAGCACTAGCTTAGCTGAGAAAGCAGAAACCTAAGCAGTTACCACTCCTCTGTCTACTTTCCCATCTTCCTACATGTGACGTCCCTTGTCCTCTATTCCTTTTGTCCTTATAGATTTGTGCTTTTTTAAGCTGGGCTTGGGGAAGGAGTGGAGCTGCGTGTATGCATCCACACCAGCATGTTTACCTGGGGCCTCCTTCCTTGTGTTTGCTCAGCTCTGCATCCCTGTGTGAGAGGACTGGTGTCTTGTTATTTACTTAGCTCTTTTCTTGGCTCTCCCCCCTGGTAGACTGGAGAGAGAGAATCAAGCCTTACTCATATTTTGTACCCCTAGGGTCTAACACAGAACCTGGTATACAACAGGCACACTTAACACTGGCCTCTCTAAATTGAAGGCTTTGGAGCCATGGTGGCCAGCTCTCTCTGTTCCACTAAAAAGATGGGGTGGTCTCTGGGGCCCCAGCAGCTGTGCCATCCCTAGGAGAGTGTGGCCTCCACATGGCGTCTCTGGGCTACCATGACTGTCTTCCTGCCTCTCTTTTAGGGAGCCGTGTGTGCCCAGCCCTGTCCACCAGGGACATTTGGCCAGAACTGCAGCCAGGACTGTCCTTGCCACCATGGAGGGCAGTGTGACCATGTGACTGGACAGTGCCACTGCACGGCTGGATACATGGGAGACAGGTAAGGACGGCGTGAGCTCTTGCCCTTGCTCTTCTAACTGCTCACATTCACAGCAGCCTTGCAGAGATCCTGCCAGCCTTCTGGATCCTTCCTCAGCAAGTATTCTGAGTCCTTCTGCCAGGGAGATTCATCAGCTCATCTTTCCCACCCACAGCCCAGTCACCTTGAATTGGCACTGGTTCCCCTGGGGGAGGGAGGCGGGCACCCACTACTGCTGTTGACACTAATGGAGGGAGGTAATGGCAGAGGTGATCCAAAGAAGCAGAGCTGCAAAATCAGTGCCCACATCTTGCATTTCTTCTTGAAGTGGATTTTAATTCCTAATTTGAGTTTCCCCCAAATGAGGCTGACAACAGTTTGCATCCTCTGAAGGCCTGTGCCCTGAAGGCAGACAGGACAAGGGCACCAATGTCCTTGAATGAGGCCAACCTGGAGAGTGGATAATCCACAAAACACCTAACTGAGGAACCGCCCTCTGTGTACATTTGCCGCAGCTGGAGGGAGGATGCTGTGCTGATAGGGTGGGCACAGTGGAAGAAAGAAGCAGCCCTGTAATTCCAGTACTTGGGCGGCTGAGACAGGAGGATCGCACATTTGAGATCAGCCTCAGCAACTTAGTGAGACTCTTAGCAATCTAGTGAGACCCTGTTACAGAATTTTTTAAAAATTTTAATAAAGGGCTGAGAAGCCAGGTGTGGTGGTGCACACCCATAATCCTAGTACTTAGGAGGCTGAAACAGGAGGATTGCGAGTTTGAGACCAGCCTCAGCAACTTAAGGAGACCCTGTTTCAAAATAAAAAAATTAAAAGGGCTGGAAGTGTGGCTCATAGGTAGCATGCCCCTGGGGTTAGATCCCCAGTACCAAAAAAGGGGGGCTGGGGATGTAGCTTCAAGGCAGAATGCCCCCCTGGATTCAATCCCCAGTGAAAGAGAGAAAGAAAGAAACAGTAACCAGTGTGAGTGGCTTTGGAGCTGGAGGAGGGCTTTTGCTCATGGAACCCAGGCTAAGTCTCTCTCTTTCTCTATCTCTCTTCCTTCCTCCCCCCCCCCCCCTCATGTGGATCTCTTTTAGCAGGAGACAGTAGGAAAGAGGAGACTCTCACACCCCCTAGTCCATGGAGATGGATCTGGTTTCACTTCCCGCCCCTGGATTTTGTTATTCTCCCCAGACATAGTGAGGCAAGGGGAACATTTATTTGCCACCTAGGTTCCTCCCCTGCCTGGGTGACATCAGGAAGCAGGGATCAGAGCTGAGTCTGCCCACCAGTCCTTGGGGCTCTGACAAAGTCCAGGCTCCACTCCCTCCCACTGGAATCAGCCCCGATCCTCAGTGATGTCCAGAGAGGAGGTTGACCATTAGGGTTGTTGGCTTCCAGGCTAGACTCTTTTAAGCCAGATCTAAGTCTTTGCCAGCCAGTTCATCTACATGAGCTTCCCCGGCATCGAGCGTGGTGTGTGGTATCTGAGGACCCAGGGCTGGAACACCTTCTCCCCCAAATGAGGAAATGTTCAGAATGAGCCAGTGAGGACAGGAACTAGGAAGATGCCAAGCCAGAACAGGAGCAGGTTCCAGCCCACTTTTATCTGAGAGGGAATATAGTCCATTTGTTGATGGGAACAAGCAGGCCTGGGGCTCTCATCAGCTGGGGTCTACACCAGTGGACCCTGCCTTATCAGTGTTCAGCGTGCGCTGCCAAGATGTGCAGAATGGGGAATCTCTCTTTTTGGAGCCTGGCTCATGATCCTTGGGCAGAGAGAAACCGCCAAAGCCAAGAGGCCCTCTAGCGCGTTTCGCCAGTCAACCACAGGAGAGTTCCATCAGAGACCCTGGTAGCATTTGGGTTTCCCACCTAAATGGGCTGCCGGGTGTTTAATATTTTGTAAAATTGCCTCCATTAATTTTGTAGGTGACAACTGCATGAACCCACCCCAAATCATCATGAGCATATTAAAGCTGAGCGGGTGTAATAACGCAGGCCTCCCCGGATAGGCTGAATCCAACGCAAATTAAACATGAGACGTAACGAGGGCTTTGCAGCTCATTTTGTAATTTAATTGAGCAATGTATCTGGTTGTTAATGGCAATATTGGACACATTAGATTGATATGTTGCAAAGGAAGGATGTTTAAGTAGAAAACTAATTCCTGCTGTGATTACCCTTCTGTTCCATGGGCCCCGTTATTAGCGTGCTTTGTGTAAAATTCATTAGCAGTCATTGCTTGATCTCTAAATAAATAAGTCGTTTAAATTGTGAGTAGGAAAAAAAAAAAAAGAGGCTGATTATGTAAATGGATTAGGTCGTCAATATATCATCTTTAGATTCTCTTGGTGGAGTTGTGGATTCAGTCACCCCAAATATACAGCCCTTCAGAGGAGCTCCCTATCCAGGCTCGGTCCAGTCCTGCTAGGCAGGGGCTGTTCGAGTGAAAGAGATGTGTCAGCAGGTACCTCATGGCACGAGTTTTCTCTCCTGACATTTGAGACATCTGAGATGTACAAAGCCCAGTGACTTCTAGAGAAATCCATTCTGGGGCTGAGCAGGGACAGGCACCTCAGGTAGGGATGATGCAGGTCTTCAGCTGCTCTTGGTCCTCCCCTTCTGCCTCAGTTTATCCACCATCCTTCTCCTTTCTGTCTTCTACTGTCCATTCCTTCTCCAGACATCCCCTTCCTTCTTTCCCTTCCTTCCCTCTCTTTTCTGCTCTTTCTGTGAGGCCTCACATTGGTTGATGTACAGCAAGATGTGACCTGGGGTCATCCTGGCCACTTGCAGGCTCTGTGAGCTTGGGCCAGTCACCTCACCTGTCTCATCTCTGTCTCCTCAACTCCGCAGTGAAGGCAATGAGAACATCTGCTGCTCCCTGCTGGGGACAGGGTTTGGGCCTGAGCAGACTGACGCCTCTCTCTAGCCAGTGCCCGGGACTGTGGTCGTCGCTACCCCAGCCCTGCCCCCTTCTGCCAGACTCCTCCTTTGCCACAGTGGCTCTGAGCAGGGACAGCCAGGCCATCTTCTCGTGAAGGAAGCTCTCAAGGCCAGACTCACATCCCTCTCCTCTCCCTATCACTGCGGGCACAGAGCACCAAAGACAGAAAAGAGACACAGGAACACCCTGCCTCGAGTTGCCCCAACACACTGGCTGGCCTGTCCCTGGGCACTTGATGGCTAGCCTTCCTGAATCTCCTGGGGCATGGCCACTCACCCTCCTGTTAGGCTACCAAGCTCACCTGGACACTGGCTGTCTCTACCCTGTCTGTGGGGAGGAGCACTTAGTTCTAGCCCATGACCTTCTAAGATATAATAAAGAAGTTAGGACTTTTTTTTTTTTGTACTAGGGATTGAACTGAGGAGGATTCTACCTCCAAGCTACTCCCTGGCCCTATTTTTATTGTTTATTTTGAAACAGTGTCTCGCTAAGTTGCTGAGGGTCTCACTAAATTGCTGAGGCTGGCCTAGTACCTGTTATCCTCCTGTCTCAGTCTCCCAAGTACTGGAATTAAAGGTGTGTGCCACTATGCCCAGCTACAGCTATTTTTTAAACATCTGTTATTGCCTTCCACCATTACTGTAGAAGACACACAGCATGCCTGAAAAGTGGAAGAATATGATCTTAAAACATTTATAACTTCTCAAGTCTACTCCACTGTTAACATTTTAGAATTCTTCCCTCTGAGCTTTTTCATGCGAGAATCCAAGATCAGATAGGCTCCATTTAAAAAAACTGTAGAGCCAGGCACAGAGGTGCATGCCTGTAATCCCAGTACTTGGGAGGCTGAGACAGGAGGATTGCAGGTTTGAGGACAGCCTCAGCAAGTAGTGAGACTCTCATCAACCTAGTGAAACCCTAGTGAGACCCTAGTGAGACTCTATTTTATTTTATAAAAATAAAATAGGGCTGGGGGTGTAGTTCAGAGATAGAATGCCCTTGAGCTCAATCCCCAGTACAACACACACACACACACACACACACACACACACACACAAAAACTATAATAATAATAACTAACATATCTTAATGAGCCCTAACCATGTTCTGGGCACTTTTCTGAATATTTACAAACATTATCTTATTTAATCTTCAAACAACCTGATGAGGTTTAGTTGTTAGCCCATTTTGTGATGGGGAAGTGGATGTCGGAGCTCTGGTTCAGTTCTCCATCGTCTACGCCATTGAAGCAGTGCTGGGACATGGAACAACCAAACCCCCAGAGGCCAGAGGCCATTTCCCTCTGACTTTGGAAAGCAGGCGTTGCTTCCGGGTTTACCCTCACCTCTTCAAGATCCAGTTGTTGTGACAATGAATTTGCCTCCCCTGGGAAATATAGCCCTGAACTGGGGCAAGGGATTTTGAGGCACATTCAGGAAGCCAGGTGGTCAGTGATGGGCTCACACCCACCCACAGGGAATCCACAGAGGACGGTTGTGAGTCAAATGAAGTAGAATAATTATTGTTATGCTGGATGATCCAAGCACCAACCTGAGCACATGGGGGACACGAAGGGGGCCAGGTCCTCCTCTCTCGGGCTCACAGGCCGATGGAGAGACTCAGCCCCTGTCTGTGACCCAATCGAGGAGTAGAAAATAGCTCCCATGGGGGGGGGGGGGGCTCTCCATGTGAAAAAGGAAGCTCTCATCTACGTAAGGGAAGCTCCACTCTGGATTCGGAGATGTCTCTCCCAGTTTGACAGGAAAGACTGTACATCTGCCCAGAAGATTCAAAATAACACAGTGCATAGAGATGAAATTGCCTTCTTCATCAAACCTAAGATGCCACTGATCGTAAGATGCATTGTTATTTCGCATACTGCTAAGAATAAAAAAACACCGATAATTTAACTATGTCATGCCATCAGTTATAAGACTTCTCTGATTTCAGAGATGTTGAAATATATTTTTAAACATAAGGTTTATTATTAATGGGTATGGAGTTTTAGTTTTAGAAGATGAAAAGGTTCTGGAGATGAACGGTGATGACAGTCCCAGGACAATGGGAATGTATTTAATGCCACTGAACAGTACACTTAATGTTTAAAACTGTGAATTTTATATTACATGTTGTCTTAGCCTGTTCATGCTGCTATGACAAAATTCCTGAGATGAGGTAATTTATGAGCACAGTTCTCTGGTCCTCAAAGTTTGGAAGTCTGGGAAGTCCAAGGTCAAGGTGCTGGTAGGTTCAGAGACTGATGAGGGCCTGGTCTCTGCATCCAAGATGGTGCCATGAACACTGTGTCCTCACATGGTACAAGAGACGGAAAGGCAAAGAAAGGGACTCAGCTAGTTCCTTCCCGCCCTTTTTCAATTATTTACTTACTTTTATTATTATTATTATTATTATTATTATTATTATTATTATTATTATTATTATTGGTGGTGGTGGTGGTAGTGTGTGTGTGTTTTACTGGGGATGGAACCCAGGGGTCTTCTACCTCTGGGTTATACCCCCAGACCTATTTTTTTTTTAATAAATAAAACAAGATCTCAAGCCAGGCGTGGTGGCACACGCTTGTAATCCCAGCATTTGGGAGGCTGAAACCAGAGGATCCGGGTTCTCGGCCAGCCTCAGCTACTTAGTGAGGCACTCCGCAACTTAGTGAGACCCTGTTTCAAAATAAAGAATAAAAAAAATAGGGCTGGGGGTGTAGCTCGGAGGTAGAATGCCCCTGAGTTCAATCCCCAGTACCGCAAAAAAAAAAAAAAACAAGATCTCTCTAAGTTGCGGAGAGACTCACTAAGTTGCTGAGGCTGGCTTTAAACCTTCGATCCTCCAGTCTCAGCCTCCAAAGTACTAGGATTATAAGCATGTACCACCACACCAGGCTCAGCACTCCCCCCCCCCTTTTAAATAAGAGCACTAATTCATTTATGAGCATAGAACCCTCATGGCTTAATCACCTCCCAAAAGCAACACCTGTAATATTGTCACATTGGGGATTGAATTTTATCACAAATTTTGGAAGAGTTACAAACATTTAAACCAAAGCATATGTAGCTTACCATAATTTTCAAACATAAAAAAATAAGGTTTAGTATCAATGAAATATGATAGAACAAACTCATTGCTGGTACCAAGGAGACTCTGCATAAGGAGGGACTGACTGGGGCGAACCACACCTTGGCGTGCTTCCTGGAGGAGAGAGAAGGAAGGTAGAGGCCATGAGGGGGTGGACCGCACCAGGCCCAGGCTGGAGGTGAGGAAGATCTAGAAGATCTGGAAGGATCTAGAAGGGCAGGTGAGGGACCCCAGCCCACAGCCTTGCCCTGCTGTCCACAGGTGCCAAGAGGAGTGCCCCTTCGGGACCTTTGGCTTCCAGTGCTCCCAGCGCTGTGACTGTCGCAATGGGGGGCAGTGCTCACCCACCACCGGGACCTGCGAGTGTGAACCTGGCTACAAGGGCCCGAGCTGCCAGGAGCGGCTGTGCCCTGAGGGCCTGCACGGCCCGGGCTGCACCCTGCCCTGCCCCTGCGACGTTGACAACACCGTCAGGTGAGTCCAGGGCAGGCCAGGGTGGGCTGTGGTGGAGAGGGGTTCTCAGGCCCTGGTCCCCGCCTCCAGCATGGTTGTCCAGGTGGGATGGAACAGGGCTGGGAGACTCTGCCATCAGCTCCTGTCATCACTTTGATGGAAAGGGGAAGCCATGGCCAGAGTCGGGGCCAGAACCCAGGTCACCTGCCTTTGTCCACTGCACCTGGCTGACTGTGTTTCCCCTGTGTCTATCTGAGACCCCACACATGGGAGCCAGAAGGGTGCTTGGTGGCCCACAGGGGTGTGGGGCAGGACTGCCCTGTCCTGAGGTGGCAGGAGTGGGGCTGCCACGTGCTCTGGTACACTGTCCTGGAACATCTCCCCCCTCACACTGAATGAGCATCTAGCCAGAGGCAGGGCCACTGGAGCAGAAGCAGAGACTTGAGCACCAAGGGCCAGAACTAGAAGGGACCTAGACACCCATACGGCCCATCCCAGGGCCTAGGGAGGGTTGTCTCAGCAGGCCCTGGTGAGGTGGAGGAATAGGACACACAGAGGTCAGCCCTTTGTTAGGGACTTGGCTTGGGGCCAGCCATTCCCTGCCACTGTGCATTTTGTGGCTTGGGGACACCTGAGCAGAAGCTGGCCCTGCCCCTGCTTCCAGAAGAGCCGGAGCCCCCAGGGAGAGCACAGTGGCCGGGACCACCTCTCCAGGCACCAGCTGGCTCCACCTTCTGTTAATAAGTCAGACCGTGGGTCCGGAGAAGGCCTCCACTGCTCTTCACCATGGCTGCCTCTCAGCGGGTGGTGGAGGGCGGGGGAGCGCCCCTTCTCCCTCAGCCTGTGGGCACCCGGGGGACCTGGCCGCTCTGGGCAGTGGTGCTGCTGCTGTCGGCAGAGCAGAGCATACCTCAGCTTTGGGGCCCTGGGGCTGGGACAGCCAGGACTTAGTCTCTTCATTTTAGCTTTTGATTTTTCACAAATCACTTCGGGGCTCTGCAGCAGAGGCATCTCAGCATGTATCGTGGCTTAGACAAACATGGTCTTCAGTCCTTGAGCTGAGGTGCCGGGGTGGCTCTAGGTGAGGGTGGCAGTTGGGAAGAATGCTGTCCATGAGAAGTCTTGGAGCCAACGGAGCTAGCCTGTATACAACCTCAGCATGCATTCACTCCGCAAATACGGAGTGCCTGTAGGGCTGGGTCATGAGGAGGAAGCAGAGACCCTCAGCATAGTCCAGTCCTCGGGAACTCAGATCTGAGTGCTCACCTGTGCTAAGCACCTTCTACCATATTTCCTCAAATACAAGACAACACCAGAGGCACAGCTCTATGTGATGTCCTGCTAAGAAAGGAAAACTCTAGCAGCTAAACCATGACATTAGTTAGTGATGACAATGACAGTCAGGGAAGACTTCCTGGAGGAGGTGGCATGTGGGCTGCGTCTGGAGAGCAGGGTGACAGCTCTCCAGCTCTGGACTGGGCAGCTGCCTCCCACCACTCCATGAATGGAAGATGACACCCAGATGCCCTAGCCCTGCTGTGAAGACCAGGAAGGACCCTCTTGGGGACAGGATACCAGGCTGCTGCTGGTGTCCAGAGCAGGGAGTGTCCCTACCACAGAGATCCAGCCAGACCCCAAATTAAAGAGCTATTGTTTTCTTCCTGTGCTTGAGCAACCGTGCCCTGCATAATTTATCTTCCCTCTGAAGAAGTCCTCGATGCATTATTAATCTGGAAGGACTCCCTCTTCTCCGTCGCTAATCTCAGCCCATCCAATATTAATGATTATTTGCTTTACTGTCTTTAACGCATGTCATGTCTCAGGGACCGGGAGGCAGTAGCGATTCTTGGGAGCAGGGGCTCCAAGGGTGCCTGCCAGGCCAACCGTAGGCAGCTCCTCAGAATCCATGTCCCCACTTCCTTGAGGGGAACTTTGTCGCATGCCTGTGCTCCCAAGGGCATAAGCAGCCTGGCTTTTCCATTCTGTGGTCCTGTCCCAGCACTGCACGATGCCTGACACAGAACAGACCTTCAGTAAAAAGCCATCACTCAGCCGGGCACGGTGGCACAGGCCTGTAATCCCAGTACTTGGGAGGCTGAGACAGGAGGTTCGAATGTTCAAGGCTAGCCTTGGTGGCTTAGCAAGACCCTATCTCAAAAAAAAAAAAAAAAAAATAGGGCTGGGGGTATAGCTCAGAGGTAGAATACTCTTGGGTTCAATCCCCAGCAAAACACACACACACACACACACACACACACACACACACACACACACACACACGACATCACTGAATTAATTTTAAATGGCCCATCCAGGTATTCTGTGGGCCCTATTTTTTGGTGTGTGTGTGTGTGTGTGTGTGTGTGTGTGTGTGTGTGTGTGTGTGTGACTTATTTATTTATTTATTTAGTTAGTTAGTTAGTGAGTTAATTAATTTCCCAGGGATTGTACTCGGGGCACTCTGCCATTGAGCTATACCCCCAGCTCTTTATATTTTTTATTTTGAGGCACACACAAAGAAGTGACCTTCGTAGAGGAATAACCTTGAGGAAGAGTGCCTGGGTATCGGGCCTCTTAAATGTCCCCTCCACAATTGGATTGTCACAGGCGAATCCCAACAGCCATGATTGTGTATTACCTTCCAGAGATTTGATTTAGCCAACAGATGCAGCATCGAAAGAAATCTCAGAGCAGCCAAAAGAAAGGCACAAAAATCCACTCTGAAAAGATTCCTGCACTGCTCAGCTTTCGACTCCTTTTAACCCGTGATTAATCTATTTCTGGGGGAAATGGGAACAAAGTGGGGGAAACAGAGAGAACCAAGCCAGCCTGCACACCAGTGATTGTGATTTTTGCCTGACCCTCACCAGCAGTGCCTGGCCTGCCATGTGACCCCGGGAACAGGGACCTTCACTAGGAAGGGGTGCCTAGAAGCCAGGATGTGCGAGTCCCTCTACTCGGGGACGACGAAGGTGCTGAGCACAGCGATCACAGTTCTCAGGAATAATCACTGCCAGCTGTCATTCCCCAGCCTCTCTTCAAGGGACTGTTGGAGTTTTATAATATAATGTAAGCAAATTAACAGCAGAGATATCCATTTTTGGAAATAGAATAGTAGACATGAAAAGGAGAAAGAAGGAATGACTTCAGACCTGGTTTTGAGCCTTCTGGTTCTCAGAATGAAAAGTAAAATTAGCTCTGAGACACCCCCTGAGCAGCCAAAGATGGCAGCAGAGACCAGAAGTGGAAAACATGAGTTCTTAGAAGCCAGTGTGCGTGAGGGCTTGGTAAGCCAGTGTGCGTGAGGGCTTGGTAAGCCAGTGTGCGTGAGGGCTTGGTAAGCCAGCGTGCGTGAGGGCATAGTAAACCAGAGGGATTTTCCTGGGCAGCGCCTTTGCCAAAGTAAGAGCCAGCGGTGACTCCTCTCCTGACAATTTGTGAGGCAGAGACGGCAGAAGAATCTACCGATGGGAAGAGCAGACAGATGCCTGAGACCTTTCCTAGAACCTCCAGGGCCTTCAGAGCTGAAGGCTACAGCCAAGACCTGCTGGGGCGTTCCTGGGACCAAGCATATCACTCTTCGTGTACATGACTGAGCCAGTCCCTCTAACCTAACTCCCAGAGGAGGCCCCTGGAAAGTTGGAACCTGGAAAAATCTATACCGCGTTCCTTCACGTGGGTGTTTGTGGTTCATGTAACCAGCACCCTGTGGTCAGAGGTGGCATGAGGCACAGTATAAACATGGCCAGAAAGACCTGTGGTTGAAACCCCTCTCTACCACTTGCCCACTTAGCTGTATGACCTTGGGCAAGTCACATAACCTCCAAGAGCCATGGGTAAAAAAGAGGCTCAAATTCCTAATACACAGGCTTACTGAATATTAGAAATAGATGTGTAAAGTGCCTGGTGCTTTAATAGCCTGGTCACATATTATTTATTATTATTCAAATTGCTTCCATTTTCCACTGTTATAAATAATGCTTTGGGGAACATCTCTGTGCATAAATCTCTCTGCACAGCTATGATTATTTCCTTAGGACAGATTCTTAGAAATGGAATTACAAGACCGAAGAGTCAGAATATTTTTAGGTCTCTGATACATAACTTCAAATCATTTTGAAACCTTTGCCAGCTTTTTAAAAAATCCTTACTGTTTTGATAGAGAAAAGGTGATATCCCATTGTTGTTTTGACTTGATGATTAATGAGACTAAACATTTTCCAAAATGATTATTAGCTACTTGCACTTACTATTCAGGGATTGTCTGCTTCTGTCTACCCCCTCATTTTCTGGGAGAAAACCAGGGCCCCCAGATGAGAAACTGCTTGGCTGGACTGCACATAATTAGTCTGTTCATTAATTCGCTTGGCAAGTGTGCTTTAAGTAGCTCCCAAGCACCAAGAACCCTGCCAGGCCCTGAGAGGTGAATGAGACAGACCAGGGCTCTCCCCAGGGAGCTGCTTCCTAGTGGGGATACAGATGACAAGTCAGCAGACACAGACAATATTTAAACCTCATAAAAGCTGTATGCACTCCCAAACATGTAGCTGGGCAGTGAATATGAGCCAGGAACTGGGGACCCATCTGTGGCCCAGAGAGACAAAGCTCCTGTCCGGTGGAACTTAGAGACTGGTAGCAGGCTCCTCCCACCAGCCCAGTTCCTGTTTCTCTTGATAGTATCCCTTGAGCTGGATTCCAGAGAAGGGAGGCCTGTAACACAGGGAATCTAAGTGGCTTGTTTCTACTATCCAGTGCCTTCTCTGGTATGTTAATCCAGGCTGTCCCAGAAGCAAATGCCAAGTGCAAGCGATTTACTAGAGGACAGAGAGGAAATGGGGAGGGAGCTGGGGAGCTGTCAGACCACAGTGCAGCCTCACCCTTGTGAGGGATAGAGGAAAGGAAAGAAAGGTGAGTGGAAGGATCTTAGCCCGCAACAGTTCCAAGAGAGTTGGCACAACTAGGAGTCTTGAAGCCAAAGGAGCCCATCAGAAGAGCCCAGATCTCCCAGGAGCGTGCTCACCCCAGTGTCTCTGCTGCAGAGCGGCCTGAGGGGGAGCATGAACTCTGAATTTCAGATGCAGCAGCTGGCGTCACCAGTCAACTGTGCTCTTGTAGGAGCTCCGAGCAGCGCGCGGGCATCACATTCAGCAGCAGCTCCCAGATTCTGCATGGACACTGGCTGCTGGATCAGCCCACTACTGGCCAAGGGCTGCCTGCTCTCTGAGGTCACACCTGGCAGCACCTGTCTCTAGCCAAACAGTCCTTTCTCTGGCCTAGACAGATAGGAGTTAGAGAAGCCCTTACTCACTATGAAAGAGGCCTGGCAAAACAGGCTGGGGCATTCTCTCCAGCGCAGATATTGCAGAGAGAGGAGGCCACCTCTTCCCTGAGGTCCTGTTTTAACTCAGACAACATTCGCCCAACACCTACAAGCTGGAGGGCCACTGGATGCCATGCATTCCTTTGCATTCCTGTCCCCACCCTAGGTATCTGCCTTGGGTGAGGGATGGTGAGGCTCTGGACCCCATAGTCTATAAGGCTACAGAGGCTACCCTCTACTTTGGTCTTTATATTTGTTTTATATAGAGGGCATGCTTGGAAGCCTGAAGGCCTGGTTCTAATCCTAATCTTGCTACCTCCTGGCTGTGTGACTCTAAGCAAGTTATAGAACCACCATGAGCCTTGATTTCTTGGGACTAATAAGACACATGTGGTCTTGGCATCTTCTGATAAAAAGCAAGGCACTGAACAATTTACCCTCAGAGGGCCTTTGATCCTGCTACCCTGGGCAGACCAGATTTGGGATGAGCAGAAGGTGGGACATGGCTGCATCCCTGATGGACTCTCCTCTCCCCCTTCTCTTGTCCGTTCAGCTGCCACCCAGTCACTGGAGCCTGCACCTGCCAGCCAGGCTGGTCTGGCCCCTACTGCAATGAGTCCTGCCCTGCTGGCTACTACGGTGATGGCTGCCAGCAGCTTTGCACCTGTCAGAATGGCGCCGACTGCCACAGCATCACGGGGAGCTGCACTTGTGCCCCAGGCTTCATGGTAAGAAGGGAGGGGCCTCCCCTGGCCTCCCTGACTCCCACCAGGACAGCTCCTCCACCTCTTGGCAATAGAGGGTATGACCTGTTACCCAAAGGTGAAGGATGGGCGTATCTCCCTTAGACCCCATCAGAGATAGGGTCTGTGATAGGAGGGCCCCCAAAGTTGTTCTCAAAGGGCTGGGGTTTGTAACTGTAAAAGTACCAGGAAAGCTGGACGCAGTGGCACACGCTTGTAATCCCAGTGCTTGGGAGACTAAGATAGGAAGTTCGAAAGTTCAAGGCCAGCCTCAGCAACTTAGCAAGACCCTGTTTTAAAATAAACAATAAAAGCTGGACATGGTGGCACACACCCATAAGCCCAGTACTTGGGAGTCTAAGACAACAGGATCACAGGTTTAAAGACAGTCTCAGCAAAGTACAAGAACCTGTTTCAAAATAAAGATCAAAAAAGGACTTGTGGTGCAGTTTGGAGGCAGAATGCCCCTGGGTTCAATCCCCAGTACAAAAAAAAGTAAAATAGGGCTGGGGTATAGGTCAGAGTAGAATGCCTCTGGGTTCAATCCCCAGTTACCCCCCCCCCAAAAAAAAACAGGAGGAGGAGGAGGTCACTCCATCATCCTCCCCACCCACTCTGAAACACTGGCTGTTTCCCTTTATGCCCAGTCCCTCTCTGTCTGTGTCTTTGTTCATAATGCATTTTTACATCATAAGAACCACAGTGCACAGGTATAGTTTTGTATTCTGCTTTCTTTCACCCACACTTCTATGTTGCCACTTGGGCTTCTTAATTATCATTTTAAATAGCTACCTAACACTGCAAGAGCCAGCGAACCTCTAGTTTACCCAGCTGTTTCCTTACTGCTGAATAATAAGTTGTTTCCAGTGCACACAGGCAACATTGCAATGAACGTCTCCATACAGCTTTCCCCTGCTCCCGCTGAATTATTTCCTGAGGGTGAATTCCCAGGTCAGTGGGCATAATATATTTATAGCTCTTGATGGATGTTGCCATATCACTTTCCTCAAGGGTTATATAAATCTACAGTGTCACCAGTCCTATGAGTGTACCTATCTCAGAATAATTTCACTAACATATTTTTTTAAATTCTGCTAATTATATAGGTAGAAAATGGCTCTTCAGTGTTGCTCTAATTTACATTTCTCTGATTACTAGGGAGAGTAATCACGTGTTTGTTTACTATTTGTGTTTCCTCATGCATTATGCTAGTCTTTATGAGGTTCGATTCTGCCGAACTTGATACTGGAAGTGGAATCCCATACAAAGGTGGGGTGTGCGCAGTGAGTCCCAGGACCTACACACCCAGGGGGCCCCAGGGCTCTGTTTTTTATTGTGCTATAGGAAGCAATTTATGCAGTTAAGAGAGTGTGGCCTCTGGAACCAGATCTGGGTCCCAGTCTGGCTGTCCTACTCTCTAGCTATGTGACCTTGGGCCAGTCACTTAACCTCTCTTAGCTTCTATTTCCTCACCTGTGAAATGGAACACCTGCCGTGTAGAGAAGGGATAAACAGAGTCACTTACAGTTGCAAGCCTTGTTAAGTTGAGGTTCTGATCTGGTAGGTCTCTGTGGGGCCTGAGGCTTTGCATTCTGACAAGCTCCCTGGCGACATAAACACTGCTGGTGAGTGGTCCCCACTGAGTAGGAAGGGGGTGCGGAGCTATTGTTCTAGACTTGGGTAACGATTGGAATCTCCTGGGGAGCTTTTCCAGTGTTGCTCTCTGGCCCCGCTCCCAGAGATATGGGTGTGTTTGATCTGGGTATGAACTGGCTGAGGTAGCCATGCTGTCAATATGGCACCCACTGATCCGCAAGGAAGCCCTTGTCATGATAATGGCGGTGAGAGCTCGCTGCCTGGTGACACCAGCTGTTTGTTTGTTTGTTTGTTTGTTCGTGGTGCTAGGGATTGAACCCAGAGGCATTCTGCCTCCAACCTATTGGACTGATTTTATTTCTTGTTTGGAAACAGGGTCTCATTGGATTTCTGAGAGCCTTACTAAGTTGCCAAGGCTGACTTCGAACCTGTGGTCGTCTTGTCCCAATTACTGGGATTATAGGCTTTCAGGGATCATTTCTATAGTTTGTGACACCATCTTTTGAGGGAAGGTCACCCCTAGCCTGCAGACCAGGGCTCAGGACAAAACTCTTTAACTCCCTCTTCCTCCTCCCCCATGCAGGCAAAGCTGGGTGAAAATGGATACTGACATCTTTAAATGGAAACAATTCTGTTCCTTCTAGAGGTTTCCTCCCTGCTTTGCCCATGCTGGTTTGACTTTTGGTGTACAGCTTCAACAGAAAAGTGGGAGCACCCTACTTTGGGGGTTCAAGTCAGAGAGAATAGTCATTTGAGATAAAAAAAAAAAACCCTCACATAGCCAGGTAACCACGGACTGATGCTGACTGCACCACACTGCTAATGGGGTGCCCTGGGTTGCCCCAGCCCCAGTCCCAGCCACCAAGAAGGTTCTGTAACTTTGGGCAAGAGGCTTCAGTTCCCACTTTGCTCATCTGTGAATGGTGAGCACCCAAGGAGAGATGAACCAGCATTTCCAGAATTATCTCTGTGTAGACTTGTGGACCAAATCAGGAAGTGCACCCTTCTGGGCGAATGAAGGGAAAGGCAAGCTAGGCACACGCACACCTATGGGAGTGGGGTTCACTGAGGGCTGTCACCATCCCACCCTGTGCATTGTCAGAGTCTCCTAAGATTCTTATCTCCCTGTTCCTCCCTTAACTCCCAGCTGCCTGCCCAATCACTGCTCCTCTGAAGGAAGAAAAATCAGGGCTTGAGAGGGCTGTGTGTGCACTGCCTCTAGCAGGAGCTCCACTAGTCTGGAGGCCAGGCCCTGCCTCCTCACTAAAATGCAAATGACTTCTTGTCCTTGAACTCTGGGGGGCTTGCTGCTTGTTGGAATCTTCTCACCATGGAGTCCTGCTTGCCTGGGGCTCAGGACTAAGATAGATTGTGAGCCACGCTGCCCTGGTGAGACCCCACCAATTCCCATTCATCTCCTCCTGCTAAGCCTCATTATACCTGGAAGGACTCTTTGGGGACCCTGTTGGGTGTTGGGCAGGGGCCCCTCAAGGCAATTACAGAATAGTCAACTCTTCTCAACCAGCAAGTGACTCATTTCTGCAGGCACCAGGCTCTGAGAGGGAAGCCCTTACTCTTGCCCTCAGCCCAGCTTCTGAGTGAATGAGACTCCCTACAATCAGCCAGCTCTAGTGGAAATGGGGAATGAGGCAATGGATCAGCATAGCAGACTCAGCTGAGGCTCCCACAAATGTCCCACTGTCCGTAATAATTAGCAATGCCTTTGTTGTTTGGTTGGTTGGTTTGTGAATTTATATACCTGCCTATTTTCCTGAAAGATTTTAAGATGGGGAATTAGAGAAGGACTAATTTAAAGAGCCCATTTCTGGGAGTTTGGAGGCCTTCATCTTAGGCTCACTGACTCTGGACATTTCACTTGCTGGCCCTCGGTTTCCTTATCTGTAAGGCAGGAGGGGTCAGGGCATTCTACCTCTGAGCTACAATTCCAGCCCTATTTTATTTTGAAACAAGGTCTCACTAGGTTGCTAAGACTCTTGCAGTAGCTGAGGCTGTCCTCAAACCCATGATCCTCCTGTCTCAGCCTCCTAAGTACTGGGATTATAGGCATGGACCACTACACCTGGCTTCCATTGGTGAATTTTCACCAGGGTTTCCCACTGG
The DNA here is from genome assembly GCA_004027655.1 of Graphiurus murinus. Lineage (NCBI taxonomy): Eukaryota > Metazoa > Chordata > Mammalia > Rodentia > Gliridae > Graphiurus > Graphiurus murinus. The sequence continues at coordinate 83,901 of PVLC010003111.1, forward strand.
GGGAAAAGAGCCATGGACAGAAGACCAGACACTGAATTCATAGCTCTAACTAACAATTGTGGCTTCTGTAAAACAAGAATGAAATTCTCTGCCCAACAGAAACAATGGTGTAGGCCTCAGTCATCGCAATGGGAGTGCTTACAATTGGGAATGGTGTTCCAGCACCATGGACAGCGCTGCGCGCCTCCTCCAGGTGCCCTCTTAGAATCTAGGGTCCCCGCCCAGACAGAACACCAGTGTGAACAGAGGAGGGAAGGATGAGGGCTCAGGCACCTGCAGCCCTGTCCTGTCAGTGTCTCTGGAGAGACAAAGACCTTTCTTCTCACCCGTGCTCACCAGAGAAGTAGCTGAACTGTGGATGAGGGGCCCGTGGAGCTGCCCGTGCACTTGCAGGCTTCTCCAGGACTCCTTGTTGCCCACTGAAAGAACGCAAACCTCAGCCCTTTGCACCTTGCCCCCACAACTAGTTAGGTCAAGCCTGGCACGGTGGCACACACCTAAAATCCCAGCAAGTAGGGGGCCGAAGCAGGAGGATCACAAGTTCAAGGTCAGACTGGGAAACTTAGGGAGACCCTGTCTCAAAATAGAAAATAGAAAGGTCTAGGGGTGTAACTCAGTGGTAGAGCATCCCTGGGTTTGATCCCTAGAACTGCAAGAAAAAAATAAACAAACAGAAAACCCACCTAGTTAGTCCACCCTAATATCATGTCCTGCCACAACCTGTGTGGAGATCACAAGTAATTCACTTTCCCCAAGTATAGCATCTCTATCAGGGCCTCTGTCTGTGCCTTTGCCCTCTTCCTAGAATGTCCTCTCCACAGTCTTTATGGATCTATGAACATCTTTCTTAGCCTTTCAGGATAAACTCCAAGGCTACTTTTTCCATAAAGCCCCCCATAAATATTAATTCAGACTTATCTGTTCCATCCTGTCTACTCTTACAGCACATATGCAGTCTGTCTCCCTGAGGACAAGCACATGCTCCCTCCAACCTTGTACCTCCTGTCCCCCCACCTCCACCCACCATGCCTACCACATGGACAGCTTGCTCAGTGAACTCTCCTTGAAATGAAAGAAGCCCTTGGGAGGAGCAGTAGCCTTAAAGCAGAAGTTCCCAGATTGACAATTATAGGAAGGGAATTAATAGCATTCCCAAGGGGCTTTGCCAGCCCCACAGGGACTTAAACCTACCTGTTGGCCTCTCTGAAGTTTAGATAAACAGGTGGCTGCCCTCCAGCACCACCTCTGGGTTCCTTGGGTAATGGCATGAGCTTCTAATGTATGCAATACTGGGTAGTGCTGATACAGAGACTCTGGCACTAGATTGCCTGCCTTCAAATATCAGCTTTGCAGCTTATTATAGCTATGTGACCTTGAGCAAGGGACCTCTCAGTGCCCCTGTTTTGTTAGATGTGAAAGGGGAATAATAACAAAGCCCTTAGGATTACTGGGCTGATTAAATTAATTGGGGCATGCAAAGCATTATTAGTATGCCCAGCATATTAGTGATCTTTCAACAAGTGTTAGCCATTATTACCATTTTTAAAATGTCAATGCTGGCTGCCATGGTACATGCCTGTAATCTCAGTACTTGGGAAGTTGAGACATGAGAACCACAAGTTCAAGGCCAGCCTCAGCAACTTAGTGAGTTCTTGTTTCAAAATAAAAAATAAAATAGGGCTGGGGTGTGGCTTAGAGGTCTCCCTCTAACACATGTCTCTAACACAAGGTGCAAAGGGCTGAGGTTTGCGTTCTTTCAGTGGGCAACAAGGAGTCCTGGAGAAGCCTGCAAGTGCATGGGCAGCTCCACGGGCCCCTCATCCACAGTTCAGCTACTTCTCTGGTGAGCACGGGTGAGAAGAAAGGTCTTTGTCTCTTCAGAGACACTGACAGGACAGGGCTGCAGGTGCCTGAGCCCTCATGGGTTCAATCCCCAGTATAAATAAATAAATAAATAAATAAATAAATAAATAAATAAACAGGACTGGGGTATAGTTCAGAGGCAGAATACCCCTGGAGCTATTCCCCAGGGCTCCCCTCCCCATGTGGATGCTGCCATTGCTGTTGTTATTTACCCCAAGGGGTGTCCCTCTTGAGAAGCCTACTGTGCCTGGCCTGGGTGCCCCATTAGGGAAATTGGGGTGAGAAGAATGGAAGTAGTTGCCTGAAGCTTCTTCCAGGCTGGGAGCTGAGGGCTCCCAGGTTCCCAAGAGCAGCCCTAGAACTGGGAATAGACTTGCTCCTGGCAGGGGGCATGAGTCCAATTTCTCAGCCTGCCACCCTGCTCTGCTAACCAGCTTTCCTTACCTTAATTAAGGCCTCACCTAGCGCCAGCCTGATGGCGCCTCCTGTGCTGCTCCAGGACTGATTGCTACCACGGTGGTACCTGCAGAGAACAGCCCGAAAGGTCACCCAGGGCTGGGAAATCAGAACCCCTCTCACCGCTTCTCCCCACACGGAGCCCACTCACTGGGAGATGGGGGCCCTCTGGCCATTCCTCAGCCCAGATGTTCCCCTTCAGCTCTGGCTGTAGTGGGGATGGGCAGCGCAGGAGGCAGGGGGAGGGTGGGCCAGTGTCCCCTCCTGTAGGATTTGGGACCCATATTTCTCACCAGGATGGCAGCATTTCTATTACCTTAAAGGGCTCATCTATTTATGCGGCAATTTTTTGAAGTCCTGTCTGCCATTATTGAACCCCGCACGCCGGCGAGGGGAGCGGGCACTCCATCACCCAAATGAACCAACTCGTTTCCGCATTTGTCTCCCCACTCCCCACGTGGGCTGGGACTGTCACTGGCTGTCAGAGGTCATAAGCAAACCTCAGCTGCTTTGGCCAGGAAGTCGGGAGGGGGCCTCCAAATCAGTGGGGCAGCGATTGAATTTCCTCCCAGGTTTCCCGTGTCCTTTGAAGACATCCCCTCCCCCCAGTCTGCTCCAGCAGGGCAGAGAGTGTTTGCCTCTGGGGTAGCTACGGAGCCGGAACTGGGGGAGAGGATGCAGACTGCAAATTATAGCCAGGTGACACATATATAATGTGTATGCATTTCCTGTTCTAATTATTTCATTCTTCATCAAACCAAGGTCTATAAACTATTAGCCCTAAGAGCAGTAAACCAGCTTCATGTCCCCCCCCCCCACCACCACCACCACACACCATCACCACTGACTAATTTCCTAATTATTGGAGTAAAAGATTTTCCAGGATGCTGTGCTGGAGATGAGGAATTTACCCTTTATCTGCCGTGCTTCTGTGAGCAGAGAGGTGCAGAGTAGCAGAAATGATGCCAAAATACACACACACACACACACACACACACACACACACACAGGCACACACACTCCACTAGTCAAATCCTGGCTCTGTTGTCAGTGGCGCTGTGGCCTTGGTGAAGTTACTTAGGCATCTCAAACCTTAGTTTTTCATCCATTAATACAGGGTAAATAATGCTACTATGTGATTGTTAGGACTGAATGAGATAAATATACAGTACTTAGAACAAAGCCTGTTGTCCAGTGGACACTCAATTAATGTCAGGATTCATTATGTGGTGGTGTAGAAAAGACACTGCAGAAGTAAAAGGGCATGGACTGTGGGGTCAGACAGGCCTGGGTTGGAATCCCAGCTCTCTCCCTCCATCCCTGTGTGACCTTGGGAAATGCACTCAGCCTTTCTGAGCCAGTTTCCCATCTGTACAGTGGGTTAAGAATGCCAGGCCTGCAGGGAGTGAGCTCGATGAATGAGATGCAGAGTATAATTCATTATGTGGAATCGGGCGTCACTTTTCATAAGGGTAGAGATGGAAGAATGCGGTGTGCTTTTTCATTTTACAGAAGAAGAAACTGAGGTCAGAGAGGGAAAGTGACTTGTCTCAGGCCACACAGCCAATCATGGCAGAGCTGGGAGGGAATGGAGGTGACAGCTCCTAGTCCAGTGCTCTTTTCACCTTTGCCTCCATGTCCTGAGTTTACTGATGACAGAGCAGACACCTACTGAACTTTCCCTGGGCAGGGGAGGAGGGATAGTGGTGATGAGGGGCAGCGAGTGTGCCAGGAGGTTAAATCATGTTGGCAATTAATCTACAGAGCAAAGTAGGGAAAATTGGCATTATGCCACTAAGGCTGAGTCCAGCCTTCCCCTCTGGGACCTGCAGTTTGTGGCTTCATTAGAAGAAATTGCTGACTCTTCTGTTCTATAAAGTAAACATCCCTCCTCAGCCTCCCTCTGCTGTCTGTCCTGGTGTCCTCTTCAGCGCCTCACTCCTGGGCTGGGCTGGGGCTGGGGGACTGTCTAGCACTGCAACCTTCTGCCTGCGGGGAAGAAGCTGCTGGGCAGGTCTGAGGCACCCAAGCTTTAAACACACCGTTTTCTTTTCCCCAAACCTCAGGCATAGGTGCTTGTTTCCAGCCCAGGGAGAGGCCAGGGCCTGGTCTGAGGCATGGATTCCAGAGGGCGGGGTGGGGGCCACCCATCTGAAGAGTCTGAAAGGTCAGGAGGAAGTGGACAGCTGAGTGGGCGGCAGTGGCTCCCGTTTCAAGCATTGAATACAGTGGGCTCTGAGCTGAGCACTCTGCTCTTCCCATGTGAGCTCTGATATCAGATCACGCAGCAGCCCTTCAGTGGGGGCTGTTAGGATCCTCCCTCTGCAGACAAGGATGCTGAGGCTCAGAGAGGTGATGTAACCTCCCCTGGCTGGTAAGTGGCCCCCAGGAGCTGAGACTATTGCCCTTGGAACCCACAGCCTGCACGTTTACCCACCCAGAAAGGAAAGAGCTGTGGTTGTGTAGTTAAGTAAATGGCTTGAAACTCTCTACCCCAAGCCGCCTCATTTCTCAGCCAGACCTAGGCGGCATCCCACTCTTTGTCTTCTCTAGGAGGCAGGCCGTGCCCTCAGCCTGGGCTGCACTTTACCGTTTACCCAGTCTTCTCCCACCCGGGCTGGTCAGTCCTCAGGGCTCCCCTTAAAGGAAAGCAAGGCAGGTGTCAGTGTGTTTCACAGAAGGATCTGAAGTTCAGAGCGGTCTTGTCCAAGATGATGTGACTTTTGAAGACATCAGGCTGGGCCTCAAGCCCAGGGCTCTAAAGCCAGGCTGCCCTGAGGATAGTGGGCAGGGAGCTGGGGTCAGTGCAGAGGAGAGGACCAGCCCTGCGCCTGCCCTGAAGAGCTGTTGGCTTGGCTCCATCACCACACTACTCTGTGTCTTAACTTCATTTTCTGCAAATGAGGTTGTAAACCCTGACCCCTGTCTCCCGGGGCCGGTGGAAAGCTCAGCAGAAACAAGCTTGCTGGGAAAAGCTGAGTGTTGGGAGCACCCGGCACAGGCACTCAGTGGCCCAGGGCCAGCGACTCAACTAGGTTTGCAACAAAGGAAACTAGATCTGCACGCACTACCCCACCCTCAGGCCCCGAGGCTCAGGGCACCCAGTGGCCCCAGCCCCCTCCCCTCTCCCCTCAGTCATTAGCACCAGTCATCCCATTTGCAAGAGTAATTATCCACCCCAGGAGGGGAAGGGTTTTCTGCCAGAAGACGTGATTATGTTTGGAAAATGAAAGATGCTGCAGAAAAAGGTCATGAATAAATCACATCAAGGTGGGACTAATAAGAAAACTAAGGATGAGGTAAATTTTTAAAAAGCCCTACTTAAACGTTCTCTCCCAGAACCACTTAAAAAAAAGAGAGAGAGAGAGAGAGATAATTTTCTCATTATTTAGAAATTTTCTACTTCCCTGAGACAGACCCAGGGAGGTGGGGCAGGGACTTTCTGATTTTCATGCACCCATGGCCCAGATGAGCAGGGGACCCCAGAACTGGAAGAGAAAGAGTGGGGAGAGAGCAGGCCCAGCACTGCAGGCCGGGGCAGGCTCCTGAGCTTAGCTCCACAAGCAAGAGGGAGAACATGCAATCTGGAGCAGGGCTCCAAGGTCTATAGTTTTCTAAAAAATGATTCCACAAACCAGGCACAGTGGCACATGTCTATAATCCCAGTACTTGGGAGGCTGAGACAGGAGGATCACAGGTTCGAGGCCAACCTCAGCAACTTAATCTTCAGCAATTTAGGGGAACCCTGTTTCAATATAAAATAAAAAGGCCTAAGGGTGTAGCTCAGAGGTAGAATGTCCCCGAGTTCAATTCCCAGTACCAAAAAATAAATTAAAAAAAAAAAGGTTCCACAACCCATGAGCCATCGGATTTGCCTGAGTCTGGACTCTCAGCCAGAGAGAAGCAATCCAGTGACCATCAACCTTGGGGAGGGGGCATGGGGGAGGGAGGCTGGAACACTGAGTGACTGCTCTATGCTCAGGAACCCAGCTTTATCTTTGGGACATAGTTTGAGGCCTGCCACTCAAGGCCTTCCAGGCCGGGCCAGGTCTGACCTCTAGGCCCCCACTGCCGCCCCCCATCATCACCCCCACACCTCACCTACTGCAGCGCTCCAGGAAATCCAAATTGCTGGAGACCTCGGAAGCTTCCCACTCACTTTCGGCCCACCTCCACACCTTTGCTCAGGCTGTCCTTTCCCTGGTCTGCCATTGCTCATATCACCCGGGCCAGATCCCGCCCCTGCAGGCTCCTCTCGGCTCGTGGCTGCCTCCTCCCATGGCCTGCTTGCTATGTTCCAACTGGGGCAGACACTACAAACCCACTCTGGCGGAATTATGATATTTCTTCTCCCTCTACTAAACAAAGCTGGGGGAGGGGCTGTCTGATTCATCCCTGTGTCCCCACCCTTGTCCCCATCCTGTCACCCTCCCAACTCCCAGTCCAGAACTGGCACAGAGCATGTCAGTAAATATTGCATTAACAAATACACAAGGCTTTAGAAGTCTCCCCTAAATTGGAAATGTGCCACATTTTGCTTGGACCCTGGCTAACACCCTTATCAGCCTCTGCAGAACCTTCTGTCCCCCAGTCTGGCTCCCACCCTGGAGGTTGCTTCTGTCACTATTGTCAGTCTAGCTCTCCTGGCCACTGCCCTCAGTCCACACCACACTGACCTCACCTGGGGCACTGGCACATCCCTCCCACAGACACAGCCCCGAGGTGCAAACCAGCCTGGCCCCACCACACACTACACACAGCACAGCGAGCGAGTCACCGAGGGGCTGGTGGCAGGGTCAGCAGATGTCTGACCTGCAGGTGCCAAGCTCTCCTCACAGCTGGTCACATCACTGATAGAAAACACTCACACATACCAAACACACTACATAGACCACCATGGAGCGACCCTCTGAGCTATGTCTCAACAGGGACCTGGGACTATGGGCCCAAATCCTGTCCTCATCTGTTCTTCAACATATGCAATGCATATGTTCATGTAGTGCACAAGTACACATGGGCCTACATGCCTTAGTCACATGATATATATCAGGAATATATGCCACTGCTTGAGTACACACATGCATAAACACACATGCACACATACACACACACAGAAACACACACACATACACCCACTCATACCAAAGAAGCCAGCAGGACATCTCCTACCATGCTGGAGTCTCATCTCAGATCCCCCCTCCACCCCCCGCGCCCCATGGCACACACACACACTCCAGATGCTCAGAAAGTCTGGGCATGGTGGTGCACGCCTGTAATCCCAGTACTTACGAGGCAGAAACAGGAGGATGGCAAGTTCAAGACCAGCCTCATCAATTTAGTGAGATGCTATTTCAAAATAAAATAGGGCTAGAGATATAGCTCAGAGGTAGATTGCCCCTGGGGTCAATCCCCAATAGCTAAACAAACAGATACCCTCAGAAAGACCTCCCCCAATATCCAACATAGACTTTCCTAGAATTTTAGAGACAATACTTTTTGGTAGTTAAAAATACCCAGGTTTTTTTTTTTTTCTTTTTGTTTTTGTTTGCTTGTTTTTTTTTTTTTTTTTTAAACTAAGAATATCCAGAAACCTAACAGAGTAGCTCAGGCCATATGCTGCCAGAGTTGGCCAAAAAAACCATGAAGATAGAGTTGGCCCAAAAAACCATGAAGATACAGGCCCAGCCTTTGCAGGGAAGCCTCTTTCTATTCTCAGAGGAAGCAGGGCCCAGGCTTATATGATATATGCTTGGATCCCTGCAGCCAAAACCAGCTTCGTCCCCTCAGGGAGGTAAGAGCTTTGGACAGGGTTCAGACCTGAGGAGCAGGAAGAGAGAGACGAAGCAGGGTGTGGGGAGCCAAAGCTGTCATACACAGGAAGCCCCTTCTGCTTAGCTCAGGGCTGAGTCAGCCTGGATGGGGGATGCTGACTGCATCTCCATCAGCAGGAACAGCATCTGGGTACCCAGCCTTCCTTTCAGAGCATGACCATTAGTGTTACTAACTCATGTGCTCCTACCCATTATTCCTGAGAGTCCTGAAACCTTTTGTATTTCAGGAGCCTCCTCACATAAGATACAAATGCCCCTACACCTCCCCACCATAAGCCCCTAGGAGCTATCTCTTTCTCCATCGTCAGCATACATTTAAGACAAACAGAAGGAAGGCCGTGGAATTACACATTAGGTTCTTATCACTTCCACCCTGTCTTCAGCCCGGTCTAGGGGAGAGAGCTCAGATTTTGGGACCAGTGGGCCTTTCCTATGGTGTACCTTGGGTCGTATTGACCCCTCCAGCTCTGGTTTGGCCTCTCTAGGTGATTCCTTTCCTGCAGTGCTGTGATAGAACAAAAGGAGATAAAAGACAGAAAAGTGCTGGTGCAGCCCTGACACCCAGGGTGTGGTGGGGATTCTGGGTTTCCTTCCTTCTCTTTCCTTCCTCCAGTCTCCAGCATCAGGAAAGGTCAAGACTGTCCTAAACCAACAGCTCAGCCCTGTCTAGAGAGTGAAGGGTTCTGTCCCACCTGCTCCCCCTAGAGGTTGCCATTGTGCTTATACCGTGCACAACCATCTCCAGGAATTTGAATCTGGAATTTCTTATTAAGACAAAAATAAGCTTGGCACAGTGGCACATGCCTAGGCCCCAGTACTTGGGAGGTTGAGATAGGAGGCTCTCAGGTTCTAGGTCAGCCCCAGCAATTTAGTGAGACTCTCAGCAACTTAGTGAGACCTGTATCAAAATAAAATAAGGGCTGGGGATATAGCTTGGAAGTAGAATGCCCCTGAGTTTAATCCCCAGTACAAAAAAAAAAAAAAGATACAAATACCTCTCAAGAGTTTGCTCCATAAGCCCACATTAGCCAGTGATACCTTCTCCCCAGAACTGCGGCTGAGTCCTTAGGAGCACCTGGGTCACGCAGCCAGTGAGAGGCACTGCCTGAAGTTGACTCAGGTGACCTTTCTTGGCCACACCTACTGCCTTTTGGGTCTCTCTGAAATGTCTCAGTATCTGTTTGGGAACTGTTGGAAGGAATCTGCTCTTCAGAGCGTCCTCTTGAGGGATCAGAGCCATAGAGCATATTTGTGCAAATTAGGAAAACATGCCCCTTTCTCAAGACATTCTACTGATATTTGCCAGAAAACTGATGTTATACATATATGCAAATCTGCAGTGACTGTCATGTGAGTGGTACTTCTAGAGTTTTGCAGTGTATGCCCTACAAAACTGTACAGAGCAGCCTCAGGTCACTGGCAGCCTGTTGGTGTGTGTGTGTGTGTGTGTGTGTGTGTGTGTGTGTGTGTGTGTGTGTGCAGTACTGGGTATTGAGCCCAGGGGCATTCTACCTCCAAGCTACACCCCCCACTCTATTTTTTATTCTTTATTTTGAAACAGGGTCTTAGTAAGTTGCAAGGGGCCTCACTAAGTAGCTGAGGTTGGCCTTGAACCTGTGATCCTCCTGTCTCAACCTCCCAAGTACTGGGATTACAAGCATGCACCACCACGCCCAGCTTTCATTTTCAGCAGATACAGGTGAGTGTGAGTGTTCCCGGTGCCTTCAGTCCTAACATCATCCCTTCTTCCCTTCAGAGGGGAGTCTGGCACCCAGCCCCACGGGCCTTGGGTGTTCCCCTTGGCAAGGAATGGGGGATGGATATGACAAGCAGCCTCCTTCTCTCGTCCCTCTCATCCCTCTGGCTCACTGCTGCTCGTGCCTTATGCAGAATTCCTTTTCCCCAACATGCATCTGCTGTCAGCTGCCGCTTTATCAGTGACGCACTAATTGGGTCCAGCGAGGTTTGCTCTGTGTTGGAGAGGCCTCCGTGACAGTGTTCGGTCGAGCTGTTCTCCCTTCGCCTTCTGGGCCATGTGGCACTTTTCCCCTGGAAAGTCCCAAAGGGGGCTCCTACATGGGAGTCCTGCTGTCTGGGAGTGACTGAGAAGTGGAGAAGGAGGCTCAGCAGCAGGTGCCTAGCAAGGGGCTTTGGAGACATAAAGCATGCCGCACATGCATGCTGCTGGCATCAATGTGATGTTGGACACCAAAAGTAGCCCCCACTGGCAGCCTCCAAACTCCAAGGGAAACGGGAGAGAGGAACAAAAGCAACCAGAGGATCCAGGCGGGGGAGGGTACAAAAGGCTTCTTGCAGAGACCGTCCTGAGGTAGGAGAGAGCCCGAGTCAGACTCCCTCTAGCCAGCAGACAGCAGGGACAAGCTCTGCTTTGCTCTCCAAGTATCCTCTAGTCTAGTTCAGTGTCTGACGCATACTAGTGCTTAAAAATTATTTCTGTGTCTGAATTAATTGAATGCATGTGTACTGATCGTGGACTGGGTGAAGCACTGTGCTAGGGGCCAGGGCCCCAGGGTTGAGTTAAACCCTCCTCACTCCTCATGCAACTTACAATCCAGTGACAGAGAGCTGATTTTTTTTTTTTTTTTTTGTACTAGGCAGGTGGGGGGCGAGGGGATTGAGCCCAGGAGCATTCTACCTCCAAGATATATCCCCCAGCCCTATTTTATTCTTCTATTTTGAAACAGGACCTCACTAAGTTGCAGAGGGCCTCACTAAGTAGCTGAGGCTGACCTCAAACCTGCGATCCTCCTGTCTTGGCCTCCCAAGTACTGGGATTACAAGCATGCGCCACCACACCTGGCTCTAATTATTATTTTATTATAGCTGTAGCAAGTACCATCAAGGAGTGGGTAATGGGGATGCTGAGAGAGTTAAGGAATATGGGAGCCGAAAGGAACCTTAGGTCTAGTGTGATGGTCAGTGAGATCTGGGGCCTGTCATGGTGCCTGGCCTACCACAGATGCTCAATAAACACTGGTAAACTGAATGATGGATGAATTAGGCCAAGTCATCTTGGGCCAGTGCTCCTCCTCATTAAACCCATGTACTCTGACCCAGGGCTCAGGACCCTTTCTTACCTTAACCATCCCACCTGTTCCTCTAACAAAAGGATATGCGGGGCCAGGTGCAGTGGTGTATACCTGTAATCCCAGCAACTCAGGAGACTGAGACAAGAGGATCACAAGTTCAAGGCTAGCCTCGGCAACTTATCTCAAAATAACTTTTTTTGTGTGTATGGTATTGGGGATTGAACCTAGGGGTATTCTAACTCTGAGTTGTACTCCAACCCCTTTTATTTTTTTATTTTGAAACAGGGTCTCACTAAGTTGCTGAGAATCTTGCTAAATTGCTGAGGCTGGTCTCCAACCTGCAATTCTCCTGTCTCAGCCTCCCAAGTACTGGGATTACAGGCATGTGCCACCACGCCTGGCTTCAAAATAAAATTTTTAAAAGGGCTAGAGATGTAGCTCAATGGGTAGAGCACTTGCTTTGCATCTGGGTTCAATCCTTAGTACTGAAAAAAAAGAGACATGTGGGCCAACTTCCCTGGTTGCTGATCCCCAAGTCCTCTTTGCTGAGCAACAATAGGCTAGCAGTTGCACGCTACCTAAGCCCTATCCCAGATCTGGAGAACCCAGTGCCCCTCTGTTTACACGGCCTCCTACCCACAGAGCACATTTAAGGGTCCTGGAGATGAACTTCCACAATTGTCTCCTCTTTTTGTGTGAAGGAGGGTCAACCACTCTGCATCCTCCTCCTCCTTCCACTCCAAAAAATACTCATTAACCTCCTGCCCATTTCTGGGAAAACGGATGATCAACATGAGAAGCCCAGCTGTTGATTAATTTTCCCAAACAGGGCTAAACTACAAAGCAGCATATTGCAGGGGAGAAAATTCAATAAACAACATTTGAAACAAATTTAATAGAACATATAACTCATTACCCGCTGGGGCCTGGGCCTGCTTTGCCCCACGCCGGGGAGGCAGGTGGAAGGCGGAGGAGAGATTTGCATCTCCTGAGCGAGCAGGGCCTGCTTGGAGGGTTCCATTCTGCCAGGAGCTCTTTCAAATCAAGTTCAGGATGTTAATAGCCAGTGCCGCATCTATAATTAACAGGCCTTTGGATGGGAAGAAGAGTTCACATCCATCTCCCATTCGCAGAATGAAGATGCTGAGTGGGCCTGGCAGGCATCCCCCAGCGGAAACTCAGGGATCTGCCCCTGTGGGAGGTGGAGGGCTCCCATTTCGAGCAGGTGCATGGGGGTAGGGGAGATGAGGGCCAGATAGAGGAGGAGGACACATAAGCTTCACCTTCCAAAGGGTCGGCACATCTGGGCTTTAGTGTGGCCCTTCGAGGCACAGGCCATATCCTCTGCATGTCCTACTGTGCTAGCTGGTGAGTGCCCTGCTGATGTGAACAGGGACAGCACAGGCTAGCCCAGGATGCGTCTAGATCTGCTCTGTTAGCTTCCTGCAATTGAAGTGGGACTTCCAAATCCATCTCTGTTCTGTAATCTCGGGCAAGTCATTCACCTCTCTCAGCCTCAGTTTCTTCATCTGTAAAACAAAGCAGCTGAAGCTAGGAGTGGTGGCATATGTAATCCTAGTACCTGGAAGGCTGAGACAGGATGATTGCACATTTGAGGCCAGCCTCGGCAATTAAGCAAGACCTTGTTTCAAAATAACTAACTTGCTTAGCATGGTGGCACGCACTTGTAATCCCAGTACTTGGGAGGCTGAAACAGGAGGATCACAGGTTCATGGTCAGCCTCAGCTACTTAGTGAGGCCCCCTGCAACTTAGTGAGATCCTGTTTCAAAAATAAAGACTAAAAAATAGGGCTGGTAGGTAGAATGCCCCTGGATTCAATTTCTAGTATCACAAAAAAGAAAAAAAAAAAAGCTAGGCGTGGTGGCGCATGCTTGTAATCCCAGCATTTGGGAGGCTGAGACCGGAGGATCCGAGTTTGTGGCCAGCCTCAGCTACCTAGTGAGGCACTCCGCAACTTAGTGAGACCCTGTTTCAAAATAAAGAAAAGCCAGTGTCCCTTCCTGCTCTGGGCTACCTTCCCACTACTCCCCAGATACGTGGTGTGATTCTGAGAGGCCCAGAAGGACTCCTCATCCCTGGGCCTGCACCTCAGCGTTCTGCACTCCTCTAGGTTAAGAGCCCACTCTGGCAGGAAGATGCTCAGAGGGAGAGCTAAAGAGCCCCTAGAGATGAAGCAGCCAGTGGCCCCCAGCCTGACACTTGCAAAGGCTGCAGCAGGTTGCTATGAGCAGTTCTGAACATTCCCCAGGCCTACAAGAAATCCTGTTACCTGTGATGAGACTTACCAAACACTGAGGTTTTCCCTTTGCTTTTAATTAGAATTAAATTAACTCTATGCAATAGCCCAGGTTAATGTGAGCTGATCAGAAGTTCTGATTGGTCATAGGTGACCTCATAGGGACTTCTAGGTCACAGTTGGTGGACAAGATGCTGCCACTAGAGTCACATGATATGTGACCACTGCCAGATTGCACCTGTCCAACACGTGACTGGCTTCGGACACCAGTTTAGAGTGACAGTAGTGTCTTTCAAATGGAGAAGCTTTGTAGATGGAGAATACTAAAAGGGGTCATCAGTGGTGAAAAATTGGGGATACTGATGGAATTCAGCAGCCACAGATGATAGATAAGGCAAAATTTGCTTATTACCTGGCATTATCACATTTGTCCTTCAGAAGAGAAGACTGCATCCAGGCAGCAAGGTGTGTGGGGTCCTGGATTCTGCTGATCTTGGGGAACAGCTTCAATAAAGGGCCTCAGGGGCCGGGTCTGGCTGGGGAGTGGGAGAGGGGCTGGGCCGTGCAAAGCACATGAGATGCCAAATGCAGACTGTCCAACTTCACTCCCAATCAGAGCTTACAACCTGGCTCCCCTTGGGTCCTTTTTCCAACAGCCATGAGTTGGGGCCTGGCTTGAGCCAGTGACTGAGCTGAATGCAGAAAGATAAGACATGGCCTCTTCAGCCATCCCCCTGGGAGCACCGGCTCCACCTTGTGGCTCTGGGTGCATGTGATCACCTCTAGTGTCCCATTCACCTCAGAGTGTCTGGTGTCCTTGAACAGACGCTCTAGAAGGCCTGGAACCATAGACCAGGATCTGGCCTGGCTTCCCCTTTCACCAGAGCCCCAGAGAGGCTCGGGGTCAGTATGGTAGCATGGGACTCTTCTTCAGACCAGACAATAGTCTGCCACAGAGCCCAGCCTCCCAGGGTCCCTCACGCATTTGTCCCACATGATTTACAAAATCCCTACACCCTGTGCCAGCTACTAAGCTAAAGCTGCTGAGGCAACCCAGACAGATAAGGTCTCATTCTCCCGAAGCTTCTGGTCTCACTGGAGGAGGCAGACAAACAGAAGAAAAGTGGACAAACAGACACATCTGGCTTCCCAAGAGCAGAGACCAGGCCCCAGGCCCCCTGTGCCCCTGGAGCCCACAATGGAGCTGGCTCAGCATCTGTCCCACTCAGCAAACATTTGTTGAATTGGCCAGCATGAGAGAGAAGGTCCTTCTGGTTCTGCCCATAGTAGAAGCCAGTATGTACACGCAACTCATTTCAGTTTAACATCATTTATCAAGGGTCCGTTATGCACCAGCAGGGTCCCAAGCCCTGAGTGTCTAGATATAAATAAGTCAGATCCATCTCTCCAGGTGGCAGGAATGTGAGCTGACACCGTCAGTGTGCTGGGGTGGGGGTTGTGCACCTAATTCCCACCAGGACTGGGAGGGTGTTAGGGAAGACATCAGGGAGAAAGCATGAGGAAGGAGTCACAGATTTATTCCAAACCTACCTAGATGGATAAACAGATGCACCAGACACAAACTACACAGAAACACACAGACCCAAGCCCTGATGTCCAGGGACGTGGAGACATAAATCAACTGTAGACACAGACACCACACAGACCATCGTGATTAAAGCTGGTTAATGGTTCCCCAAATCAGGGAGGTGACACCAGACCATGGACTCAGGAATGCTCTGAGGTAGACAGAGCTAGTAGGCTAGCCCAAGAGAGGCCTATGATTGGCTTGCTGAATGTCAGTCACCAGATGCCATATAGTGGACTATAGAGCTGCCTGGTCCTTCCACCAGAGGCTAGAAGTTAAGGGATACATTTTTTTTTAAACTGGGGATTGAACCCAGGAGCATTCTACCTCCAACCCTTTTTATTATTTTTATTTTGAAACAGGGTCTTACTAAGTTGGTGAGGGCCTTGTTAAATTGCTGAGGCTAGCCTTGAACCATTAATCCTCCAGTCCAGCCTCTCAAGTACTGAGATTGCAGGCATGTACCACTGTGCCCAGGATAGAAGTTAAGAAATTTGAACAGGTTTGAACCCAGGAGTGTTCTACCACTGAACTACATCCCCAGCCCTTTTTATTTAATTTTGAGCTGGGACCCAACTAAGTTTCCCAGGCTGGCCTTGAACTTGCAATCATCCTTCCTCAGCCTGCTGAATCTCTGGGATTACAGCATGTGTGATCATGCCCAGCTGGGAAGCTAGTTTAGACCTCCAGTAGCATAACGACTAAGTAGCCAGCCTGGGTTCAAGTGGAGATCAACCATTTTTAGCTCTGTGATCTTGGCAGTTATCTAACTTCCATATAATTGTTTTATCTTTGAAGTGGGAATAATGCTGAGGCAATAGTTTCTATTTCCCAAGAGTGTGTGGTGAGAATTAAGTGAGATGCTGCATGCATAGTGCATGATATTGGGAAAGTGCTTGGTAAGCATTAACCATTATTATACTGGACTTCTCTGAGGTTTAGGCAAATGGGGACAGGATGTTACTATTCATGCCATTGTGGTTTTGGTTAGAATCAAATAAGATTGAGAGTTAAAGAGTTAAATTCTGTGTTGTAGTGACCTAATACAGGCTCCTGGGGTCAAGTTTCCTGGAGTCTTTGCCTACCCTGAGCCCTGTCCAGAGCCCCACTCCTACTGGTAGGGGTTACTGTGTTAGTTTTCCATTGCTGCAGTAACAAATTATCACAACTTTAATGGTTTTAAACAACACAAGTTTATTTTCTTCCAGTTCTGTGGGTCAGAAGTCTGTGCATGTCTTGCAGATTGAAGCGAAGGTGTCTGCAGACTGGCTTCTTTCCAGAGGTTTTAGGGGAAAATCTGCTTCCTGCTTGTTCAGGTAGTTGTTAGAATTCGGTTCCTGTGGTTATAGAACCAAGGTACCCATTTCCCTGATGACTGTAAAAAGATTGATGTTAAGCCAAGCACAGAAGCATATGACTGTAATGCCATTATGGGAGGTTGAGATAGGAGGATTGCAGGTTTGAGGCCAGCCTCAGCAACTTAGTAAGACCTTCATGAACTTAGCAAGATCCTATTTCAAAATGAAAATTAAAAGGGCTGGGGTGGGGTAGCTCAGAAGTAGAATACCCTGGAGTTCAATCACCAGTACCTTTTTTAAAAAGTTGATTCCAGCTTTTAGAGGTTACTGCATTCCAGACCTCGTGGTCCCTTTCCTCCATCCTCAAAGTCAGCATGGGCAGGTGGAGGACTTCTCATGCACCCTCTCTGCCCTAACTTCTTTGGCCATCTTCTACTTTTAAGGACTCATGTGATTATATTGAGCCCACCTGGATAATCCCAGCTATTTTCCCCATCTCAAGGTCCTGAGTCATATCTGCAAAGTCCCTTTTGCCACATAAGGGAACATACTTACAGGTGCTGGGGATGAGGACGTGGACATCTTTGGAGGCATGCATTATCCTGCCTACCACAGCCACCCAGTGGGCAACCTCTCATCCAAAATTCTTTCCCTCCTTCTAGGGAGAGGTCTGTGCAGTTCCCTGCGCAGCCGGGACCTATGGCCCCAACTGCTCCTCCATCTGTGGCTGTAACAATGGTGGCACCTGCTCCCCCGTAGATGGCTCCTGTGCCTGCAGGGAAGGTAATGAGCCCCTCCTAAGCCACACCCCCTGCCCAGGTGGGCTGCTCCCCCCATCTGTCCACATGCAGGATGTGGGAGCCTAGATTAGGCCCCAGCCGAGGAAACCCATACCAGGAACGTCAGTAGCAGGAATATGGTAAGGGGGTCCCTTAGGAGCGTGTCAGTCACTGCAGAGCACACAGAGGGGAGCAGCGGAACACTAGCACCTGGGTGGGAGCTGCCACCACTCCTAGGGTGGAGTTCCCAGAACTCTCGCCGAGTGGTGCTGGAGCCTGGATAGAGGGCTGACAGTGCGGCGGGGCTGGTGTTCCGGGGCACTGGCCGGGAAAGAGGGCAAGGACGCCTGGCTTCTCTCTTGCTCAGCCATCCAGTCTATGGGCCAGGTCTCCCTTGACAAGCCTGCCTAGGGGCCAGTTGCGAGGGAGTCTGAGCTATACCCCGAACAGACAAGGGGAGGACAGGGGTGGGTCTGAGGGCAGAGGCCAGTACCAACCTCAGAATGGGGAATCAGCCTGCCCTGCAACCAGAGGTCCTGAGAGAAGCTCCTGGCTCTACCCTGGGAGAGACAACGTCCCCGCCCCTCACCTGAGCTGGCTCCAGTCCCTCTGCCTGTGGCAGAGCCAGTGAGAACCAGGAGGGGAGACTTAGGTCTACCCTCACCCAAGAGTTGCACTGTGTTTCTGAGCAGACTCTTGGGGAAGTGGTGATTTGGGTAGGAAACCGTGTACAGAGCTGGGGTGGGAAGACAGCAGGTTGTCCTGGGCCTGGAGAAATGATAGCCCCTTTCCTCCCCTCAGGGTGGCAGGGTGTGGACTGCACTCTGCCCTGTCCCAGCGGGACCTGGGGCCTGAACTGCAACGAGAGCTGCACCTGTGCCCACGGGGCAGCCTGCAGCCCCACCGATGGCTCGTGCACCTGCAGCCCCGGCTGGCTGGGAGACACCTGCGAACTGCCCTGCCCGGTGAGTGCCAGGGCAGGCCCTGTCACTTGTGCCCTTCCCTGGGGTGCACAGAGAAGGGCACTTAGTGGGACCCTTGGGTTCAGGTCCCAGCTGGTCCTAACCTCTTGGTGGCCATTTCCTACCTGGGGCCTCAGCCTACTCATGGATCAGATGTGTTGGCAAGGCAGCACTTCCTCCATGCCACTCTTTTTTTTTTTTTTTTTTTTTTTTTGTGGTACTGGGAATTGAACTCAGGGGCATTCTGCCTCCGAGCTATACCCCCAGCCCTATTTTTTATTCTTTATTTTGAAGCAGGGTCTCACTAAGTTGCGGAGTGCCTCACTATGTAGCTGAGGCTGGCTGCGAACCCGGATCCTCCAGTCTCAGCCTCCCAAATGCTGGGATTACAAGCGTGCGCCACCACGCCTGGCTCTCTGTGCCACTCTTTTTTTTTTTTTTTTTTTTTG